>JASMMZ010000016.1:442796-529783 GCA_038502455.1 Anisogramma anomala
GTGCACGTCGCCCAAAGCAGGGCGTCATTTTCGCGAAACCCCCCCGGTTCCCTCCTTCCCACCCGCAGTCCTACTCTCAAGCTGAAAGGGGGAAAGTAGGCCATGACGAAGCAGGCCCAGCCCTGCCGACCTGGGGGGAAGGGGGGGGCCGAGGCGGGCGCTGGGGAGGGGGAGCCCCGCACGGTAAGCGAGCTGCGACAGAAGACCGCCACGCAGAAACGATCTGGGGAGGCAGTTTTCGATGTCCAGGGGGGGGGTTGGCCTCGCTTCCGAGGGCCAGGGAGGGCAGGCAGGCAGGCAGGACGATGGCGTGGAAGGGCCCTCGACGTTTCGCTCGCTCGAACTCGACACCGATACCACACGGCCTGATGGCGCCCCATCATCGGAGCGCACAGCAGTAGTAACATCGGCTGAGGGTTTACCTGTTTTCTTCCTCCCTTGCGCCTTGTCCACGGATTCTTGGCCGCGGCATGCCCATGGCCCGGCAGCGCGTCGGTGCGTTCGCTCTCTTGTTCTTTGTCTGTGTGGTTTTTTGTTTTCCCACCAATGCATTCCGCGAGGCAATATACTCAATGAATCCGTTACGTGGTATTGCGTTCCTCGCGTCTTGCATTCAGTCATTGTCGTAGAAGCCGCGTCTGGAGATTGCTGTATAGACAGCTGTCTCGTTCCTGTGCGACGCCACCCGATCGATCGTCGCCAGCGCAGGCCCCCGTGTTGCTGGACTGGGATGGAAGAGGGCTTCATCCAGGGCCGAGACTGGCCAGACCACCCTGTCTCTGTTCGTATTCTCCAGCGCAGTGTCTCGCCGGGCGAAACTGCGGTTCCTTCTTGGCGCAGCAGGCCTCTCGCTGTCTGCGCTCGCGCTCGTTTTGGCTGGCACACACTTCACCGCCGCACGTCAGGACGGTCGTTGTGTCCGTCACGCCACCACTCCCAAGGACAACGGACGGGCCGCGCAGTGGCCTGTGTGCGTGCGTGCGTGCGTGCGTGCGTGCGTGCGTGCGCGCGCGCGCGCGCGCGGGGGCGCAGTGCTTGTGAAGCCGGAGCTGCAGCGATCTTGGACGACGTGGCACGCAGCAAAGCTGGCATCCACCCGCGCGGCCAGGCCTCGGGGGCCGCGCACGATCATGGCCACACCGCACCGGCTGCACCCGAGCGCGAGGCAGGCCTGTCCCTTCTTCGGCCGATGCCTTTGTGCGTGCTGCACCGGCCAAGGATCCGGGCCGCGAGGTGACAGGTCATCTTGGGCCCGACGCCGTCAGCAATCATGCTACCTGAGCAGAGCACAGCTGAGCCAGGGCCGGAAAGGGTCCCGCGAGAGAAAAAAGAAAAACCTCCATGGTTCGACCTCGCGCCTCGGGCCGGAAGACGACCTCGTCCCGCGCGCCTGCAGCAAGCCATAGCTGTCACTTCCTCCTCCCGCCTCGCCGTGGCGCCGGGGTGGCCACGCACGAAAAGCGCCGGTCGCTCTCGGAACCAAGATCCGCCTTGCGTTGGCTCCTTGCTGGCCTTCCTTCCCCCTTCCTTGGCCCCCCTTCCCTTCCCCAATACCACCCTGCCGTAGGGCTCGGGAGATGAGCTGCAGTCGATCAGTCCACTTGTACATACCGGCATGAGGACACCAGCGAGAGCTGTGCTTTCTTCATCATCGCCACAAGCCCCCCCCCCACCCATGCATGCCATCTAGGCACGCCGCCTGCCGGGTCGAGAGCTGGTCCGCCCGGCGGCAGCACGTGGCACGGCATACATACACACATGCGGGGGGGTTACTACACATACAACTTCCTTCTCGCCTTGCCCTATACCCAAGGTGATGTGTGTGTCGGCGTGCCGGCCGAGGGCACCCGGCCGTAGTGGGACAAACTCTTTGGTGTGCATAGACACCTTCCCCTTCCGGAAGAGGTAAGCTTAGTTAGACTTCTATTACAGATACACTCTATACGAACTTTTCTCCACGCCCGCCTTTGATCTCTGAATACTATTTCATAACAATGTATGGCAATAAAAGTATTTCTAAACGTATTACACGTGTTTTGATTAACGAGATGATAATTGTACAAAAATGAAGATATATTAATTAAATACAACACGACTTGGAAATAATTACAATGGAAATTCGCGTGACGTAAATTGACGACGCTCTTAACACTTCATATGATCCATCGTCAAAAATTGGTGTGTCTTTACTGATACAGAACAAAGTCCTCGTGTAACAAAGATCAGATAAATAAAAAAGCTAGTTTAGAGTCTTGAGTATTGTAAACCTATAAGTAATACTTGAAACTACTAAAAGTCTTACGATATTCCGCATAACAAAAATTAAACCCTAACTTAGGGTATTGACTAATAAAGACGAAAATCTTTGACACGAACGGATAAGCTAGTATAACTCACCTCTGCTAAAGAGTTAAAAATTGATAAAATAAAGAAAACACAAACGTGCGCAAAAAATGGATGAAGAAAGTGAAAATCTACGTAAGGTCTCTGCTTATTCACGTGAACGTAAAAGAGTCGAAGAGTAATCGTAAAGATTGATATTGTAATAGCAAGATAAGTTGTCAAAGGGAGAAGAAGCTTTCAGAGAGTGCACGCCACGGGTGAGAGGTTATAAACCTCTTCTCTAGGCAGTGGCACTCTGCCATGCACTTTGCTAATCTCCCTTCTAGGCTGTGCCACGTATGCACTTTGAACATGCAATCTGCAGCGTGATATGTTATCATGCACTCTGAAAGAGTGCACGTTGTAACGTAATACAGTGCCACTTGGTTTACGTATACTAATTATAGTAATATATAATAATATTTACACAGGTATTTTTTTTTTGTCATGCGTTTCGAATCTATAATTCAGTAGTTATCATATAGTTGTTATGCTGTTCGTATTCGTAATCCAGTAGTAATAGTATAGTTATAATACGGTTCTTATCTATAATCCAATTATAATAGTATAGTTCTGATATGGTTTGTATCCGTAATTTAGTAGTAGAAGTATAGTTGTAGTGCGATTTGTATTAGTAGTTTAGTAATAATACTCTAGTAATAGCAGCAGTTGTAAAGATTCGAATTAGTAGTTTTTAGCTATAATAGTAATTATAATAAAGACCTGGTTAATTTAGTTAATCGGTAGCAATATAGTTGTTAATATATTTGTTGTTGTTCCTTATATATTTAAGGTCAACATAAGTCCTAATGAGTTGACTTACATATTTAAACTTTACATATTATTTTAATTCATTATTTTAAACCACTTCGATGGGTAGGTTACTTAACTAATTTCTATATACTAACCTCGCCCTTGAATAGACATCGCGTAAAAATAGGATTTTTAGGCACCTTTTGGCGCGCGAATGTAAGCGCGCTAAGATCGTCGCTGCCGTTAGCTGCGTTACCGCTACCGTTACTATTACTTTTAATACTAGCCTTGCCTTTTCGGTTAGCATTGACTTTATCCCTATCTTCATTTCCATCTTTTTCGTTGCCACCGCTGCCGACAAAGCCGCCACCCCTTTTTCTTGTTTCTCTCTCTTTTTTCTTTAACCCAACTCCTAAAGGGAGGAGCGGAAAGCTCTTAAGGTTATCAACTTTATCCTTCTCCCACGGGTAAAAACCCTATTACTCGTGAGAACCCCTCTTCCCCCCCTTTCTTTACCGTAAGCATAGCTAAGCAAAGCTGCAGTGCGGTTCGTTTTATTAAACTTGTCTGTATCTTCATTGTATTAATGTTCTCCTAGACGAGGCGGTTAAGGCGGATCTTTTCCGCCGCCTCGAATTATATATCGTTAAAGTGTGTTACGAGGTTTGTTTGACGCGTAAGGCGTTAAAGTAGCTTATTTGTGTCCGTAGTTCCGGGCCGTTAATAGATACACTTTAAGTGTTGTATATCGCGTTCACGGCTGCGAGTAAGTTTATTAGCGATTGTTATTAAAGTGGGGGCCGTTCGGCCCGTTATAACCATTACAACCGAATTAGTAACAGATATGCCCCTATTTTGGTATTTTGGGAGTTGTATGCCGAAGCCGTGTTATGCGTCCGATAGCTTTATAGTAAGTTTACTTTAAACCTGAATTTTCAACCGCGAACTGAAATCTTTCATTTATAAAATACATCGTTTGAAGCGTTTTTAAAGGTACTTATTTTTATTAATAACCAAAAAAGGCTGATATTAATTAATAGTAAAGACGCGACAACTTCGCTCTTTTTCTCTCCTTTTAGCAGTAAATAGTTAACCCTTGCAATCGAGCCAGCGAACCAGGTTATAGTATAGTATATGATATAGTAATATCATTGCTTTTTTTCAAACAAATCGTAACGTGAGTAATAAATGCAAAATTTGAATAGTTAAAAGTTGAAAAGGTTTTATAAATGAAAGTATAAAAATATAATAGAAGTGGGGCGGATATTTTATCTCAATAGAAGAAGTTTTGTAGGAGTGGTGAAAATGAAAAGTATGCACCGTAGTAGAATATAGGGAGCGACGCGAATGACGGATTTCGGACAGGGAAAAAAAATATTTTATAGGAGTAGAATAAGAGATATATACCATGGTAAAATACAGAGAGCAGGGTAAATAGTGGGTTTCAAGCCGTTTCAAAATATTAATAGCGGTATAAAAGTAAAAACAAAAAGGGTAGATATAAGGCGTAGAGTATTAACTTATGTGAAGTCATGAGCCCCTTTGAATAATATTAACAAAAATAGTATTTGTTAATATAAACACCTTTAATACTCCGTTAGCAGCGTCTTTAGTTACCCTATTAACCAGGTTTAACATGATTTATCATTATTTCCTGGCGTTTTTACGATTCGCGTAAGGTTATGATATCAATTATAAAGCGTTTTTCGTCCGTAGAGTTTAGTTCAACGAGGTATTCTTAAGTCGAAAAGGAGTAAGGATAAATAACAAAAGGGATAGGGTTTAAATTAAATTTTAAAACAATCAGTTGGATGTATATTATGATGGTAAAACTGAAATCGAGGTATTGAACCATGTTATATATTTTTAAGTCCAAAATGTTATATATAACCACTTTATATTTGATCGAATTTCAATAAATATTTTTTCACGAAATATAAATCCGTTTTAAACCTGTATTTCTCTATTAAAAATAAAAACGAAGCCTAGTTGCAACTTAGAGTTAAAGTTATCGGTGAAGGAATCAATAGTAAAAATAAATAGTTTCGTAATATGTATTTTGAACAATATTGAATGTAAGATTTGTTTTAGATTGTGTATTTTTCACGTAATACGTTTGTTTAATATTATATATATATTGTCTGAAAGGGTAGTTTGGCATTACGCGATGATTGAAAAGTTTAACACCGCGTTCGATTATATCATTAAGGTAACCTAAGAGTTACGTACACGTTAGAATTTGTATTCGTTGGCTCGTTTTATGTTTTTTCAATCGATAAAGGCAGTCTTTTCCAATTTCTCTTATTACGTAAGGCCAAGAACGTTATTTCGGAAAGTGATTGTCGCGCTGTTAAGGTTGATCGTATAGTCTTCCGTTAGGTACGTCATGTGTTTTTCTTTTAAGCCAGCCTTTAAAAGTTTCCTCCTTTTAAATACAGAAATCAACGCGTTAAATAACGTTAATATGTTATCCATTTTAAATACTCGTTAATTTAAAGCCTTGAAAATGACTTTCTAAAACTAATATATATAGGTTGAAGGTCTAGTTAGGTATTCCCAGTCGTTTTTTATAGTGCCTTAAATAGGTATTACACCAGTATTTACCAACTTGAATTAAACCATAAAATGGTTAATAATATGTAAAAATCGTTTCGGCTACATAGTATCTTTCAACATATGCAAATGTATCGGCGTAAATATGTCGTTTGGTTTATTACTCGGATTATGTATAAACTTACGTAATATTACTAAGTTTAATATACAGGTTGTAAAGGGTATTAAAAGAGGTTGCGAACGGAAAAATCAAACGGTGGTTTACCAGTTGTAAAGTAGGCGATTAGACTATAATATCCTTTTTACCGTCGTCGTTATACCCCTTTATAATAAGATACGTTTTTTTGTATAACTTTACGGTTTTATTGTTTATTTCGTATACGAAAAGTATGAAAAAAAATTCTGATGAAAGTCGTAGATTGTTAGGTTAAATCTTTTAAAAAAATAGAGGCTTTATTTGTTTAAGGTAAAATTTCCATTTGGATAAAATATTCGAATAGGTCGTTTAAAGTAGTGATACTTAGTTTATGGTTTTATATTTACTTTTAAGTACTAAAGGAGTTTAACATAAAGGTATATAGGTGATTTTCATTTTTTGAACTAAGTAGGCGACCTTGGCGACAAGGTGTTAGTAGTATTCGTGTAAGCGGTCCTCTTTCGTATAATACTAGTGATTTGAAAGTGTAATCTAAAAGTTGTATTAGATTTCAGGGCGGTTTGGATCCGTTATTGTAAACGTAGTTTCTCCGGTACTGTTAGTTGGATTATGGTTTCGAGTCGTTTTTTTCATCTTTTTATTTTTATATCTTTCTATTATTATTTAGCGAATCGAACTTGTACTATTTGGAAAATCAACGAGTTTATGATGGATTTTCAATTCTTTAATTTTTCAAAAACTAATCCATTTGTTCTTAATTATGTCAAGTATGATATTAGATTATAATAGTAAATTGACAACGCCAGTTTCATGTATGTTGTTTCTTATGACTATCGGTTTAAAAATATCGTGTTTAATCCCTGAAAAACGAAACATCAACATGGCTTTATTTGTAGCATTTCCTTTTTATATAGCGGTTAATAATGGTATAAAGTTTGTATGGACTTTTGGGTAAATACTAAAAAAAAACAGAAGGGATTAGCTTATTCGGATCGAAAATATTATTAACGACGTTAATCGTTATTTATAAGATAGATTTCTTAAACCTAACAGTTTTTAACAATTTAAATGAAATTTTATACATCTTTTTCCACGGTTTATAATATCTTTCATACTTTTCAATTCCTTATGGTACATTTACTATTATTTGATTATATTCGTTGCCAGCGAATGTAAATTTGGTACGTCAATTAGTAAAGTCGAAGACCATGCCATCATCGTCGGTAATTTAATTTGGTGACCCTAAGTAAACGGTAAACCAATATGGAACCAAAAAGTTTTAATAATTTATTGAGAAAGCGTTTCATGTCAATTTTGCAACTTAAAAGAATGTTATTTTATTGAAGGTGTATAGTATTAGCTAACCGTTAAGGTATGTTATATTTACAATTACCTTGTAATTAAAATCTATATTGTTTTAAACTCTTAATTTAAATCGTTATAGATTTTGAAAGTGTAATTGGTATTTATAGTCAACTTTTTCAATAGTTTCAAACAGTTTTTTGTTTGTTTCCATATGACCTAAGGTGTAAAGTAGCCATACAAGGCACTTCGAAGCCGGGTATCCGAATCGACGGTATAATATCCATAATATCGGTTGCATTGAGTAAACGGCTTGAATAATAAATATTTTCGGGAAAAACTATAAATGGTTGAATTTAATCTGGAGCGGTCTGAATACACTATCCGAAACTCGAATAATTTGGTTAATCGTATTTCGGACATCAATTCGAACTCTCTTTTTATGAGTTCATAAAAACATTAATAGTGTTTTAAAATCCATTACCTAAAACTTAACTGATTTGAATTGTATATTTACAACGAACGTATTAAACAACAATATTTTGCCTCTTCTAAATAGAACCTTTCGATATTATTTTATACAGTCGGGCTAGAATTTAGAAAATTCCCCTGCGAGCGCATCGAATTGTCGTTTTTCGGCTTTTAATATTTCGTTTATGCCGGTATTATACATCATATTTTCAAATTGGTTGCTATACCTATTTAAAAATGTGAATTGCGACATTATATAGGCGTTTTATACGTCATCTTGGTAATTTAGGCTTGTATTATGTAAAAAGAAGGCGTTTTTGAGACCTGTGAACTTAAGTTAGACGGTTTTATTATACTGGGTTATTAGGTAAGTATTATTACCTATAAAGTTGTTTATTGAGGTGAAATCGTAAAGGTAGATGTTACGTTTATCTCTTGCACTTTTTTATTTGACTTGATATACTATAACATTAGCTTTAGTTAACTCTTCAGTTGGGTAATTGGCTGAGAATTGTCGTTGAATTTGAATTCATTTTTGTATTAGGTTGTTAGTAAATTAGTAGCACATTGTACCCTATACGATATAATGTTTTTGAAAACCTATGAAGCTTCGTATGTTTTTTGTTTCGCTTATTGTTATAGGCGTGGTAAGCTTCGCCTTTAGCGGTAAGATCGCCCTCTATAATAACTTTTTTACTTTTTGTTTTAGAAACTCCTTCCCTTAAACCTTTTCCTTTAGTAACCGTATTTGAGGCGTTGAATTTACCTTAGATATACTTTAAACCTTCTATTCAAAACGTGGTAAATGGTTTCAGAAAGGTTAATTTTAGTAATCTGACACTCTCTTTCAACTTAATAGGTTACAAATACCAATTCAAAACTCTTTCATCAGTGTAACGATGTTTCAAGTATTATTTAAAGGTTTGTATAAAAAGACTTTTGGTTTTTTTCCGGTTTGAATGAAATAAGTTTATAATCTAGTTTTTTGTGATACGTTTTCATCATTGTTTTAAAAAATAATTTGTTACTTTTATATCATGGTTGAAGGTCGACGTAGTATTTTCAAAATTTTGTTAACAGGATAATAAGTATTCTTTGTAGATTTGTATTAATTTTTTTTTTTGTTGATACTTCACGGATTTCCAGGTATCGTTAATTTAATCCTTATAGTAAAGTTCGTGGTGAATTCCTGTACCGAGATGTAATTTGAAACGGGAATAATACTTTGCTAATATATTTACTTGATGAAGGTAATATACATATTCCTTTTTGACTTACCCCGATAATGAACCGGATAAAATATCGTATAATTGTAACTGCCTAATATTTAGCCTTTTATATGTATTTAACATTATACATATTTCATTATCGAATATATCATATAGTTTGCCGTTATAATTTTTGTCTTTGTTTCAAAGCCTAGCGACGTTTGTAAATTTTATTAGATTGATTTCATTGGTAGGAAAACATCGCAGTAAAAGGTTATGATAAAGGTTATATTTGGTAGGTATTAATCTATAGGATATGTATTAGCCTTTTACACCACTTATATTGTCTTTGAAAGAGCTGTCTTTTTCTCATTGAAGTAGCTTTTGTCATCGTTAATTTGGTTGTCTATGGTATTCGAAACGTAGTTTTGGTGTGGTCTTTGTTTAAAATTACGTTTTGGGGGGGTTCGTATTCAACCCGCGTTGTGGATAATCTTTGCAACACTTCCTCATTTTTCCTCGATTCCCTCAATTTCATTTACACTTGACAACGTATTTTTAGCCTTTCCGAACGCCTTTTTTCTTATATTTAGGGAGACTTTTCTTATTTCTGATCAGTTACTTTAAAATGGTCATCTTGTCGCTTTTTTTTAGCTATTATCCCTTTACAAACTTTATAACTATTACTTTATCGTCCGTTTACTTTAATATTTAGATAAACTAAGCCATTACTAATAGTAACTCTGTAATACGGCTATTATTAACACCGGTTGTATTAATACTTTTGCTTCGTAATTATTTTCCTAATACTCTAGAAATCATAATATCTACTATACACCATATTTCCGGCATCCAATTTGAAAAATTCTTCCTAAATTCGTAGAATAAGTCGAGCCCTTTAATATAGCCGTTATTGTAGTTGAATATTATGTAGATAACGAATGTATTTTCTGTAAAGGGGTTTAAATTTTTTACTAATACCTCGATTTTATTATTTTATATATTAAGGTCCAAATACTTTAAAATGCTTTAACGAAATAAAGTTTCATTCATAAAAAGATAATTTATGTATTCGTTAGCTTTTACCATGTTTTTTACTAATGAAGTTATAGATGTGAGAGTTTAAAGTGTACTAAAGCGGTTTAGAAGGCAGTTCCAGCATATACCTTGAATATTAGAGCGATTTAAATGTCTGTTTTACGTAATTAATAGAATGAAAGTACCTTTGGTACGTAGCAATGAACGTAAATTATTTTAAAATAAAACAAAAATGAAAAGCGTATAAATACGTCAATAAAAACCAATTGTATATAGAAAAGCGGTGAAAGTGAAGCGTAAAACGCTTACTAGTGTAAGTAAAATCTCAATAAAGTTTATATAACGCGTAACTACTCATTAGTTGGGTATTTTTTTAACATTTAAAAAACGTTACACTATTCAAGCGATTAGAAAAACTTAAACGTCGCAAGTAACCAATTCAAAATAGTGGTGTAGAGCGAGTAATAGGACAAAAATAAGTCAAATGATATAGGGAAGTGAAAATATCTAAATGTAAGGAGTTATAGGTATATAATTCGGTGTATAAAATTCGGTCCGTATTTAGTCAGCGGTTCAGATATCGTTTGATAGCTGCTTTTGTTCTTTACTAACGGTTTGGGTACTGTATTATAACCGTTTCTGGGTTTCGTAAACTGTGTGTATATTACTTTTTGACCGTTTTTGGGTTTTGTAAGCGGTTTGGATATTGCGTTTAAGTGGGATGGATCCTAATGAAGGTTTTCAAAGCTTAGTAGTTTTGGCTGGCGTAGCCTAATACGTAATCCAACGCTTTTTGAAAATTATCCGGGTACATTTAAAAGGCTAAAACGAGTAAACGGATAATGTAACGGGGCTTTTAGTAGATAAGTTACTAACTAGTTCATGATATCATATTTAAGTAGTTTTTTTTAAAATTAATTCGGATTTACAATATTATTACACTTTGGGCTTTAAAAGAGCTACCGCGTAATTTTACACACCCGTATGGTTTTTATTAAGCGTAGTATTAAATTATAAATAGTCGAAATCATTACAACATCCTATTATAGTTATTTAACTTCTATTTGTTCCCTTTTTCCTGAGCTATATATAGTCGACTTAGTCGGCTACTAATCAGCGTCGGTAAGGTCTTTACTTATTTAAGTAAACTTAAAAAAGTAGAAAAGTAATCGTAAAGATTGATATTGTAATATTAAAATAATTTATTAGAGGGAGAAAAAGCATTTAGAGAGTGTACTCTACGGGTGAGAGGTTATAAACCTCTTATCCAAGCAGTGGCATTTTTCCATATACTCTGCTAATCTTCCTTGTGGGCCGTTTCATGCATACACTCCGAAAGTGAAATCTGCATCGTGACACGTTATCGTGCACACTGCAGGAGTGCACCTTGCAGCATAATGCACTGCCACTTGGCTTATGTATACTAAGTATAGTGAGATATAATAATATCCACAGAAAATAATAAAGGATATAGGCCTAAAAATATACTAAACGGTCTAAGTGAAGAAGAAAGAGAATGATGATTATAAAAACTATTAAATTCTGTATAAAATAAACCATTATAATCACGAAAATATTGTACGAAAAAGACGACAAAGTCAGAATTTCTGTATTATCTACGCGATGAATAAATCATTTTATACCCGATGTTATGATCCAACCTACAATGGTAAACCAAGTAGTTATCAAATTGAGTTTACTGTGAAGGTACAGGTAGAAGACTAGAAGAGGTTACAGTGGTCCTTCGTGAAGAGCTTATAGGCGTGTTAAGTGCACCGCCCGTCACATGCTCTCGTACGTGTTGTATCGGACCACGCCCGGACTTGGCTTAGAACGGGTGCTGTATATCTCGTTACGTACATAGTTACGTAACCTATGAATTTCATAACCAATAGCACAAGTTTATAATATATTCTTTGTTTTTCTACGTCGTAAGGGCCGCGGTATCCCGCTGGTCAAACGTAAGGCGCGGACCGTACTTGCCTAATACACGGGCCAGCTACGAGCTGGCCGCAAGCTTATAATGTATTTCTAAACGTGTCGTATAACATATCGGCAGGTTTAAATTCAAGTCGCCGACGTTGTATAACGCGCCGTTTAATATACCGTTTAACGTTTGAACCAGTGGAACTTTAAGTCTCCGGCGTTATATAACAAACCCCCTTAATATACCGTATAACATATTAGCTGTTTTAGCTGCGTGTTGCCGATATCATATTACGCGTTTTTTAATATACCGCATAACACTTGGATTGGTTTGAACTTAAATGTCGGTGTTATATAACGCGCCCTTTTAACGTATTGTATAATGTATTGAACACTTTAACCCCGGGTTGCCGATATTATATAACACGCACTTTTCCATATCGTATAACGTATGACCTTATTCGATTTCGATTCGTCAATGTTTATAAATACGACTTTTATAGTGACTTTTAATACCTCCTTTATTTTTTTGGCACTTGTTCAATCCCGTCTTTACTGTGGATATTATTATATATCACTATAGTTAATATACTTAGGTGGTAGTGCATCACGCTGTAAGGTGCACTCATACAGCGTGCATGATAATGTGTCACGCTGCAAATTGCACTTTTAGAGTGCATCATGCATGGAGCGGTCTAGAAGGGGCGTTCCAGAGTAGTACGCTCTGAGTAAGAGCTTATAAGCTCTTACTTACGGCATACACTCTCTAAATGCTTCTTCCTAACTTATTATTTATCTTTACTACAATATCAATTTTACGATTACTCTTTCTTTACATCACGTAAATAAAGACTTTACCAATACTAATTAGTAGTCAATTAGGTCTATTATAGATAGCTAAGGAGAAAAGAGATCAACTGAAGTTAAATACCTATATAGGGATACTATAGTGATTTCAACTGTTTGTACTTTACTACTACGCCGTACAAGAATTATACGGGAGTGTGTAATTACGCGGGAACGTCGTTGAAACCCGAAGCATAGCAAAACTGGAAGATTTGGAGTAACTTTAAAAAGAATTACTTTTAGTATAATATTATCAATCAGTTGGTACCATTTTTACTAAAAGGCTCCATTACGCTGATCTTTGACTTATTTTAGCGTTTTCAATGTACCCGGACACTTTTTAAAAAAGCGTCCTATTATGCATCCGGCTACGCAAGCCAAGATCACCAAGTTTCGAAACCCTTCGTTAGGACCTACCCGATTGAAACACAATATCCAAACCATTTACAAAACTTAAAAGCGGTTACAGACATAAAATTCATACTTCTTACAAAATCAAAGGGCGGTTACGAATATAATACATAAACCGCTTACAACTACCAGAAGCGGCTATAATACGACAATCCGGACCGCTTACCAAACGCGAATCAAGCTCTATATACCAGATTACATATTACATCACACCCCTCCCACATTTACATTTTTCCCACTTTCCTCTTTCATATTTACTTTAACTGCCTTCCCAAATTCGCACTATACCGTATATTTTAAGTTTAGTATTTGCGACGTTTAAATTTTCCTCATCATTAGGCTGCCATAGAGTTAATACACGTTAATAAACCTAATTTAAGACGTCTAACTAGGTTGTAGTTACGCTTTTTTTGCGTATTATTTGAATTCTATGTGTACCAGTTAGCGTTAAACACCTTATTTCCTTTTATTTCCGTATTTGAGGGCTTTTCCCTTAAGCTCCAGAAGTATACAGGCCTTATTTGCGGCGCGAAACAAAAAATTTACGCCGCTCCAAGATTAAAGGTACACAAAGTAATCACCCATAACTCAGTGCACGATAGCTTTACTAGAAACCGATTTAGCAAAATATAACGAATATATAAAGTACATTTTTATATACACGTTGTTTCGCAATAGTATTTTAAAGTATTTAGACCTTAACTTTTACGTTAATAAGATCGAGGTGTTAGTATAGAATATGGACCCTTTTGTGATAAATTTATTTGTTATTAACATGATTTTTCACTACTATTAAGGCTAATTTAAAGAGAGCGACTTATTCAATAGTTTTTAAGAGGAATTTCTGGATTGGACGCTAAACATGAAACTTACAGTAAATAATAAGATTTCCAATAGATTAAGAAAATAACTCCAAAATGGAGGTATTCATACGACTAGTCAAATTGATAGTAGTGTTGCAAACGATTTGTTGATAACGGCTTAGCTTATAAAAATGCAAAAATGAATAGATGATAAGATAATAAAAGGGAATTTTATGGAAGAATATTGGTTGAAGAAACGACAGAAACGACTAATTGAAATAATAGATCAAGAACAATAAAAGAAAGGTTTAGAAACGCAATATGGACCGCAGCCTAAAGAGAAGCAAAGCCTGGATACGTAATCTGGGCTGCGACCCTAAGAAAATGAAGTTCTGGAACCGTAGTCGGGGCCACAACCTCAAGAGATGAAAGGCCTGGATACGAAATCCCAGCCGCGACCTTAAAAAAAGCAAGGTTTGGAAACGAAGTTCGGGCCATGACCTCAAGAGAGGGAAGGTCTGGATACGAAGTCCGGGCCACGACCTTAAGAAAAGGAAGACCTGGATACGTAATTCGGACCGCGACCATAAGAGAAGGAAGGGCCATGAACGCGATCTTAAGAGAAGGAAGGTTTAAATACTGTTATGACCCAAGCATGTTGGCGGGTCAGGAAACAGGCCAGCATGCAGCTGAGCTACTGGTGAGCCTCAGTGAGCACCGGTGAGCCTCAGTGAGCACCGGTGAGCCTCAGTGAGTACCGGTGAGCCTCAGTGAGTACCGGTGAGCCTCAGCACTGAAGATGGTATGAAGGCCATAGGATATAAGGACACGGCCATCACCACATAGATAGTATTTACTTCATAGCTATTCAGTTATCAATCTAAGTATTCAGTCTCAGTATATTCTGAATAGCCTCACGGCTTTTGATCATTACTTGCACGGTTTCGATATTGTTCACTCAGCACCTCTGCTACCTTCTTGATAACATAAACCCTCTGACACCTTCTATACACTCGCGGGTATTTAGTGTGATCATTACAAATACGTAGTTCGGGACGCAACATCAAGAAGAGGAATAACCAGATACACCATACGCAGCTGGACCTCAACGAAGAGACGGATCGCAGTATCACTTTAGAACGCGACTTAAAGAACCAAAGAATAACGAGCGCTTTGGATATCGCTTTAAAAACGCCCTTTAGGGCTACAACAAACGACTTTGGAACGCTCCTATCACTATAAAGCGCTCCAAAAGTTGTATCAAAACTGTTCCCATAATAGCAGACCGATTATGAATACATCACGTAACTTAATCCGCGACACCACTGTTTTATCAACCAAAAAAAAGGTTTTTCCTAGAACAATAGCATATACCACTGTCACAACTAGATTATGGATACGAATCATAAACTACAGCTATACTGTTAATACTAGATTACGGATACGAATCGTACCACGGTTATACTATTGCTGCTGGATTATGGATACGAATCGTACCACAGTAAGCCTGTTCCTACTGGATTAGGAATACGAAGCGTATAAAGAGAGAAGAAGATATTGCCTGTGTGGATATTATTATATATCACTATAGTTAATATATTTAGGTGGCAGTGCATCACGCTGTAAGGTACAATCCTGCAGCATATATGATAACGTATCACGCTGCAAATTTCACTTTTAAAGTTCAATATGCGTGGAGTGGTCTAGAAGGGGCGTTCTAGAGTAGTACGCTCTGAGTGAGAGCTTATAAGCTCTCACTTGAGGCATGCATTCTCTGAATGCTTCTTTCTAATCTATCATCTATCTTTACTACAATATCAATCTTACGATTACTCTTCATTTACATTTACGTGAATAAAGACCTTACCGACAATTACACTATTCGTTGATATCATGTTTCTTATAATAACCTTATTTATAATTATGTTCTTTCGATTTCTATTTGAACTTCTATTTACTCGTTCACTATTCGTATCCTATGAGTTGTTTTTAATATATATGATTAAAATTTACAATGGTTCTCTCTTAAATATATAATTATTAATACTTTGAATAGCAATAATTAGCTATCTCGTAAAATATACCGCTCCTTTATACCAAAATACACTATCTCTAACTATATTTTATACCTCTTTCATATTAAAAAGGAAGGTTTCATCTTATGCAATGACGAAAACGAAAATGAACTCCTTTTATTATAGGTAAAAAAATGTATATTATATATCGATCTTTTTTTAACTTTACAATACCCATTATTTATATTTCTATTTATCATCCATAGGGCTGTCTTACTTGTGGACAAGTTTATGATAATTTCAATCTAAAAAATTCATATTATCAAAACCTAACTGTTAATTGACCGTTATTTTTAATGTACTTAAAAAATAAGAATATCTGTAGCTTCGCTCAATTTATGTACCTTATCAAGTTAATTAATCGTTACCTTAGAAAACAGTTATGATATCTTGTCCCACGTTTGGAAACGGTACAGAGATGTCCCAGATTATAAATTCATCTTTTCTTTCGCGTTTTAACATGAATTAATTAGTTTACACAGCTTCGCAATATCACTCGAGTTTAAGATATCTTTACTATTGCGATAGTATAAGTTAATACCCTTTCTACTATAAGTTTCCGTCGTTTTTTTCCTTTCGGGCCCGTACTCTTTTGAAACTCACTCGCCGTTATTAATTATTTCTCCTCTTTATTACTATAAAACTTCTGTAACTCGTCGTATTAATACGAAATATCTTAACGTTGGTCCCTCTTAATACCTGTCGCCTACTTCTTCGTAAGTTTAACCCGGGTAATTTAAAAAAAATAGTTACGGAAACTATATGTTTTATAACGAATAAATATTATAGTTTATAAAATATCGTGAACGAAGTTCAAAGTCTAATTATGAAATCCTTGTAATTGTTTGTATTTTTTTACTAACTTTTATGAAAGTAAATTAACCGAATGAATTATCAAAGGGTAAACGATCGTACCCATATCGACGGTGTCATTTGGATATAAACCAATATATAATATTCTTTAATATTCTATTTAAAAAGTCGTTTTTCCAGCCCCGCCCCGTATTCTGTATCTTTATTAGCCTCGTTTAATATTCGTCCCGCCTAACGTTACCTATTATCGTTGGATTCGTATAATACCCGCCACGTCTTTGTTAAATACCCTCGTAGGCGTTGCCTGATACCCGCTCTGTTTCACGCTGCCCGCCTTTACTTCCTTTTTACAATATCCGAAGCTAATCGTAATAGGGTTTTTAATGTTAACGGCGCTATTATTCGAAAGACGTGAGTAAATATAAAGATAACTAGTAGTTAAAGCTTGATAAATAGTAATAAAACTCCTTTATAATCTAATACTTATCCGAAAAAGCCGGATAACGAATTCCCGGCTCTATATATCGTATTATTATATAATAATGATAGATTTTCTCTTTTTCTTTAATATTATTCTATTACCAAGATAAAGGCAATTCGTTATAAGTAAGTTATCTAAAACGTATCCGATACCGACGTCGAAATACCGGGTAATTATAAAATTAGAAGTCACTTTGTTTCACTTGAAATTTATCTAAAGCCGCCGTATATTGATAAATTTCTAATAACTTTTACTTAGGTTTATTATATACTTCTTACTAAGTTAAGATACGTAAAAAAAACGTATACTGACCTTTCTCGATCTATATTTTAGTCGCTTGTAAAAATTCTACCGTTTCATACGTCGACGCTTATGTAATGGCAATTTTTTTGAATTTTGTTTTAAATTTACTGACTGGGCAGTGGCACTCTGCAGGGTGTTGTAGCTGCTACGTAGTATTCCTGTAGATACCGGCGGTTAGTATCGTAACTCGGGCCCTATATTTGCCTAAGGCGCCTGCTGGGTCCCACGCTATCCGCTTGATTAAGATCTTAGGGTGCTCTGTAGCTTAAATACCCGTAGGTACAAGGGTTGTAATCATGGTCTGATACTATAATGGTGTCTACTTAGTCCTCGCCCCGTATTTACTTACGCTAGTGATATTATTATGTAAGTTTTAAATAGGTAATTATGAAGTTTGAAGCATTATAAAGTCAAACCTTATGCAGTAATATATTAATTGAGTAGATACGTATATAGGCGCGTCAGGGTAAGTATATTGGTAGAAGTGAATATTATAAGGCACCGGCAGCCGCCCATTGTTGTAGTGACTTTTGCCGGCAAATCCCAATATATGGGATATTCCGAGTATTGGGCTTTTATATAATAACGGTGCCCTTTATTTAGTTTACCCTTAACCCTAATTTTTACCGTTAAAAATAAATCGCATATATATTAATACGTACCTAACCATTTTTTCCCCTATATTATTAGTGTTTGAAACCATCATAGTGTATATCATAACGACTTTAAGGAACGTATTAACGTAATTTAATGGTTTCTCCCGCGTAAAAACCGATTTGTATACGCGACACGGAACCGGGTTTACCTCCCCGCCCCCCTCCCTATTACTCCAACACCTTTATGCGGGCTTTATACGCCCCTTTTAACCCTTTTTTCTCTCTTTCCTTTACCTTTTTCGCTTTTTCCCCTACTACACCGACCCTCCCCCTTTATCTTCGCGGGGTACGGCTTTATACTGGTTATATACGTTCGTTTTTAACTGGGACATTTGATGGCATATATATTGGTGGTAAAAGTCTGGGTATACGATACGTTCGATACGTTTATAATACATAGAAGTATTGCGTGTAAGGTAGGATTGAGAGACGAAAGTTGTTAAATATATAAAGGTAATAATAAAGCATAAGTGCCATTATATATTTATCGCGGTTAGAGTTACAGGTCTTTTAACTGTTTTCTGCGCTGCCTTCGCAACCGTAAGGCGATAACCGTTAAAGCTTTAGTAATGGCGGTTATAAAGTTATGGAATAAATAGGCTTATAGTCGCGATATATATATAGGGGTTGAATTGGAGAACTTAAAACGTAGTTATTACCGGCAGATGTAAAATCGTAATTATTACCGGCGGGTGGTAAACGCGTCTTAGGTATGCTAAAATATCTCGATTTCTTTTTTTTTTAGAGAAACAGACCGTTATATATATAAATATCCCAAAATTCATAACGTTCGTTAAAACCTTATACATATATACCTTACGTAATTATTTATCCGGGTGCTTTTGAAACAGATGTAGTTATTGCTTTTGTACCTTAATGGAAACCGGTTAATATACTTGATATAAAACGCTCTGTTTGCCATTATATTAGGGGTAATATCCATCGACGTTTAATATTAGAAATCGTCGATAGTAAGACGTAAAGTCGCAGTACTCATATTTTATACCTAGAAAATGGTATAGGAAAAGTCGACTAAGTGGTGGTGCGGGTAACGTAAGGCTGAGTTACTTTGTTTTCTGGTATTTGAGGCCGGGTTTAGTTAAATATATAAAACCTTATCGTCTATACTATAAGAATAAACTTTTTTTCTACTGGTTATACTACTCCAATTCAACCGAATTTAGTCGTATCTTTAGGTAAGACTTTACTTCATTGACAAAGAACCTGTTATTTTCGTCTAAAAGTTTGAAAAACCTGGCACCAACGTCCGCCAGCTTATCCGTAGCTTCAGTTCCGCCAATACTTATATACTCCGAGTATTATTGTATTAAAATCTGGTTCGTATAAAACTCGGTTACCGCGTAAAAATTCCTAAAAGCTTATTACAACAAAATAGCCGGGTTTTCTTTAAAGCCCCATATTACAAAGACATTATTAATATATATTATAATCTCACTTGAAATAGGAGGTACGGCCGCCTTCAAACCACGGAACGCATTCATAGCCTCGACATCGAAAACGTATATAATATAATATAATACTTCGAGTTCTTCGATAATAGTACGGCCGTTTCGGAAAACTATATATTTATATCTAATATTCTATAACCCCTTTAATACTTATTTGAAGTTGTTTATAAGAACCGTAATATATTCATTACTAAAATTTAAGTTTTATATATTAAATCTAAATGTTATTTACGTTTTCGTAAACCTATTTATAAAAAGTTTAAAGTATTTATATATATGTCCGAAAACTAGTAATTCCGGCTATAAAAGGTTAAAAAACTGCTCATTAAAGGCGTTATTATTCGAGTATTACCGGAATGAAGGTTATTTCGATATATTTCAGGGTAATAACGATAAGTAAGATTTTGTAAAATAGGGTGACTGTCCGCGCCATGGCGATCAATGGAATTGTAATCTAGTTTTCGAAAGCCTATCTTCTCAGCCCGTAATATCAACTCTTGGTGCAATACGTAATTATAGAAACGATGATAATAGTCGCCACCATCCATAACAAATATAATGGAAGTCTGTGTTTCATCCGTGATAGTCTTTTATGATACCGATTAAAATGAAGGACTTCGTTACGCTTTTCCCAATATAAGCTTTTTCCGACAAAGATTTATAGAACTAAAACCTTAACTATTGTATGTTAAGTTACTTGGTATTTAGAAAGAAGTTGGCAACTGAGTAAACAGGTTTTATCTCTGTGTATACTATTAAATTACCCCATTTAACAAATTCCAACGGTCCCTGGCACCCAGTAACATAAAGTAACTCGGACTTATTTAGTAAGAATGAAATCTTGTTTTTTTTTATTTCTAAGTCAGCTTTTTTAGGTCAGCCTTGGAGACTTTTGCATTTAATATTATGGAGTTCGATATCTTTAGAAAAAGGATGTCGTTAACGTATATAAAGATACGCCTTAAGTATAACCTAATAAAGTCCTTTATGTAAATTCTGCAAATGATTAAAAAAAGGGGCAAGTCTCATGGGGTATCGTAAAGAAAATTTGAGAAATTTGTTATGAATCATTAATGTTGAATTTGTATTATTTTACCTGTAAAAAGCCATTTGTTAAGGTTAGTGAACTTTGGTAAAACATCAAAGTTTTTTTTTTTTTTAAATTAGTCGATTTTATAATAATACATCATTCTCTTTTTATATATCCCGTTTAAATATCGATACAACTTTTTCTTCAGCGAAAGTGGATTTAATATAGTATGTAAAAGATTAATCAATTCGAACGCAAATAGCTTACACGTCTCTCACCAATATAAAGGGCTAGGAATTCCCTTGATAATGAAATAATATATAATTCTCTAGGCTACGATACGTTTGAGATTTTTAAAATAAACTGGTATTAGTGTAATAGGCTTTGATAACCATTGGTCAAAAGGGTTACAGTTTTCGAGTTTTAGTATTATAAACACCTTCGATTACCACTATAGCTATAAAAAACGTCTAAACGTAAATACATGTTATAAAACGTATATAGGGGTCCATTTATTATATTTCAACATTCTTTAAAAAAGCTAATTATATTGTCGTCCGGCCGTACTAAAGGTTTATATACGTTCATAGTATTATGACGGACCTCGTTTTCCAAAATATCAAACCCTTAGTGAACAAAATGTTTCGATTTTATCTAAGTATACACAAAAGTCGTTAAAAGGATAATTTTCGAGAGAAAAACTATTAAAAATGTGGTTTTGTAATGTTTAGGTTTGCTATTAGGCATTAATGATAAAGCAGTAATCGGATTAAAAAGATGGGGCTTGTAATAGTAAGAGTGACTTATACTAGTTTATAATACCGTAAACCTCTACTAGGTTAATAGGATTTTTGAACTTAGGATTCCACAGACCGGTTTTGGCCCCTTATACCTTAACGATGAAGTTCCGGCGTTCGATAAACCTCGTGTTGTACGGCTGTATTACGTCTCTTCAACTTATTCATAAACGTAACCCGTTTAATTTAAGGATTCACGACTTTATAACTTTAACGAGTATCGTGACGGGCGTATCGACAATGTATAAGATATTTTCGAATAGCTTGACAAAGGTTTCGCCCCGTCGTATATAGTTGTAACGTCGTTAATATCTTCGACGGGTAATAAGAACGTTAATTTAGCCGTAATTAAATCACACAACTTAAAGAGGTTCGTTTCTGGCATTATAATACATGAGGTAGCGGAAGTATGTAGTCTTCGTGCCTAGAGATACGTAAAAGAACTTTATAATCCGATCCGTAGTTTAAGCTAAATCTTATTGACGTTATAGCCTCTGGAATATTAGTAAACGTAAGGTCGAGGACGTAATTAAGCTGATATATAAAAACTTCTACTTCATCGTAATATATGTTAATCGTAAAGACCTAGTTGTTTGGGGCTTACCCCTTTAATTCGTTCCTTAAGGTAAGGTTTAACCGGCTATAAACAATGTTAAAGTTCCTCCTCCGCGATACTTTAGGTTCCAAGTAACAAGGAACATACTCCTTTTAGTATTACTTCTAAAAACTAGTCCTTATGCATGTTATTTATGTTGTATCCGTTGACCTATAACTATAAGTAGTCTCGCCCGGGGCTCGGCCGCGTCTAAGTAACAGTAAGGGCCGTACATAGCCTTATATACGAAAGTATCTGGGGTCGAGTTGCCAAAAGTAACTTACGTTGGTTTTTTCATATAGAAATGTTTTTTTCCCTAAATACGTACCGGTGAAAAAGATATCGTACGCGAAATAACATTATATAAACCTTTACCTATTATTTCTTTTACCGTACCAAGGTTACTTTACTTTAATAAAGTTTACGCTATCGTCTGCATAACTTATAAGGAGGGCTTAGTATACGTTTAATAATTTATCTACGTTTATCCATGTAATCATAAGACCTGTGTTTTATTTAGGCGCTCGGCAACACTAAATAGCTTTATGTATTGTTATTGGGGGTATACCTAGCATTTTGTAAAGTTAATATTAATTAAACTCGACAGGGCAATGGGGTTGTTGCGTACGCCATCACTTCTGTTCGGGGGGTTAACCAAGGTGATCTGTGGGCTGTGTATGGCGGTGGGTAGGGGAGGAAAATCAGCGTCTACTATAAAGGTAGCCGAGTCTAGTGTTAGGGTGCCGTCCCCGTGTGCGATCCTGTCCTCTTTTTCTGGGCCGGTGCTGATTTTTATTGTGAGAGGCATCAGCGCTCTGGACACTATCCGGAGTGACCTGGGGAATTTATCGAATGACGGTTAATTATATATTTTTTGCCTACCTTGAAACGTTGAAAAAAAAATTGATATTAATTCTGTTTTGAGTTACTAAAATTTAGTTATAACCTGGGCGAAGTCAGATATAAGACCGAAAACGAAAGTATATTAACTAGGGTATTATATTTACTTTATGGTAAATGTGATATAACATATAATATTTTATAAACGCTATATATCTGTCTAAGTCAGCCCTAAAGGGGTGGGAAATATACTTATAAAGTCCAAGTATAAGGTATTAACCGTCGGCATATCCTTTCCGATAACACCAAATAACGACGTAAGATTATACATATTCGTTATCGATTTGTTTATCGTAAGTAATATTCCTTCGGGAAAAAAAAACTTAACTTAATAATTTATTATAATCTCACTTACGATGGTAAGCTTCATAGGTGCCAAATGGAGTTTACTATTAAGGTATAGGCAGAAGACTATAAGTGGCTATAGTGGTCCTTCGTATAATGCTTATAGGCACGGTTAGTGTACCATCCGTCACGTGCCCTCGCACATGCTATATGCAAACCGCGGCCGGACCGGACTCGGACTGGATACTGCATATCCCGTTACGTTCACAGTCACGTAACCTATAGATATAATGGAAAATGGCTTGGGACCATAACTCCCGGAGCGATTTTGCCATCAACAAAACCAACGTCACAATTTTAATGTTGAAAATATTTAAAAATGATGAAAGTAGAATCAAAAATGAATTATACGCAAAATCCATCGTGATCGCCCGAATATAAAACGACAAAAACAAAGACTTGATTTAAATCGATTTTCCAACAAATCAGGAAATCAATCATCGATTTGTAATTGATTCAGTATTACATTTCATAAGTAACATTAACGATAAGTATAAGTTAAATCATCGTTATATTATCTAAACATGTGCATAGTTCATTATTAATTAGTAATAAGTCATTCTACTAATTTCATTTCCAAGGCTTCATTATAAATTTCCATCAGCAATCGTTATGTGATATACGAAATCACTGTAGATATAATCTATACCAAATTTTCATTAGTTACTCGCCTATGATTAATAATTTATATCACAACTTAATATTAAATTGTCGACTTACAACCAGTATTTTCCAATGTTAAAAAACGGCCACTTCAATTAATTCAATTTTGGAATTAACGAAGTATCTTTCGCCTGAACTATTAACTAAAGAAAAACCAAACAATATCACATGAATTATTCCAAGTTTTGAAACTACAAAAATATTGAAACCTTTTTGAAAGGAGAATACATGGTGTTGAATCAATAGTAAATCTATTAACATAATAGTAACGATATAAGATATCTTATTTTGTGTTAATAATTCAATTGAGAGAATATTGATAAGATCAACATCTGTAAATTGTAATAATATGTCTAGTAACGGGTTTATAGTAACTATATTTCAAGGTTTTATTAGTTGGAAACATCCTTCAATCTTGAATTTGGGAAGTAAGCTTGCAACCAAATGATAAGAATTACGATCGCTTATATAAACTATATGAAGCGGCGAATGCGACGAAAATTTTTCATGTGTAATACTTTATAGTATAGGTAAACCTTTGAGTATAATTAATACCATAACGTTACTTAAACCCTCGTATTGTTGATAAACTTTTAGAGCTGTTAACTTTGTTTATTCAGAGAGATGTTGGAGAAACTGTATTATTGTAATTATCACATAATGGATTAGTATTATCCCCAGGTTTGGCGAACCGCTTACTGGTTTGCACACTACTTTATAAAGACATTTTTTTTCATCTCGTGTCCCAAGTCTAATCTAGAACTTTACTAAAACTGTCTTAAATTCAGTATAGTTGACTTTGACCACGTTACATATAAACCTTATTCCAACACTGACGGTTTTTCATTTTGTAGTATTAGTACGTCTTATGAAAAAGCTTTTGGCATCACAGATGCCTCCTTAAGCGTCCCCCACATCTTTTTGAATAATAGTTTTACTTTATATCCCTTATATTCCCGCAAACATGTATCACACAATTGTTTTACTTCAGTTCATTAATACACTCACAATCATACACTCAACTTAACTGTGTCAATTAATTCAATACGCATCGTTAACAGTCTTTATAACCTGACCGGTTTCCAGTTTGCCAGCATACCACTACCTGCAATCTTATACTTTGTAATGTGATACATTACTGGAAAGCCTTTCGATGTAGTCTTCGATCCGTATAGTCAGCTTGTTGTTATCCATAATCATTTTCCAGGCTTCATTTGGTTTAGATTCTGTTATAGTATTCATGGGGTTATCTTTGCCATATTTTTATCCAAACTACTTAATTTTCTTACTTTTGTATATTTTATCGAAAGGTTTCATTAATTGTTGGTAACTTGACGAAAAACTTCAACAATATTCTTCAATTGATAAAAATAACGCTAAAATGAAGTCAAATTCTAAACTATTTGATAACAATAATGAGGGTTTCCCTAAAAGATGTTCTTATATAAAAACCCGCTTTTATTCTCTAAACTTTGAAAGCAAGTACGTTTTGCGAAACCCTGTAAAATTTTCCGAAAATCTAACAAATTACTTCTCCGCTTATCGTAAGCTGATCCTTCTACAATTTATCTTCGCCATGGATCATCATCAAAATTCTGTTAAAAATTCAATCGGCGCTATGACCAAAGTAACCGTTCATAGAAATTATCACCTTAGCTCTCAGCAAATCAATGGCAACAATATTGATTATGAGGTTCAAATTATTTATTTACTAACCTAATCACTTGATTAATCGATCGTAATTCTTATGAACTGGGCATTACACTTGTATTATAACTAACCAGTTGTATAATACTACTATTTCATAAAGAGTCGCGAAATTATTGCTACGAGTACGTTATTTGAAGTAATTTGAAACAAATTTAACCTTAATTATATCAATTGTATTTCAGCTAAAACCCAATAATTTTAGGAGAAATTAGAGTGTAACGATAAAGTTGTCAACACAATAGATACCGATTTACTATTCATTTAAACTGAAACATATCGCTAAGGTTCATTACCTTCTCACTTTAATCGAAAAGCTAATAGAAAAGTAATTGTAAGATCGGTAGTATTGATAATAGATAGTAAAAAGGAAGAAAACGCATCTGGAGAGTGTACGCCTCAGGTGAGAGCTTATAAGCTTTTACCCACAGCGTGGCACTATACTATGTATTCTGCCAACATTAGTTTTGGGGCGTGGTACATTATTATTTTCTTTACAAAAGTGTACTTTACAACGTGGCATATTATCGTACACTTTGAAAAAGTGTATCTTACAGCGTGGCACATTACCGTATACTCTGTAAGAGTGCCCCCTGTAGTACTAACGCTCAGGATATATAATTGTATTGATATAAGTAATTTTTCCTCTTTCAATACGTTTCGTATCTGTACTTAAGGAGGAACAGTTCATTTCGGTTGCATCTTCAATTGATTGTTCAATAATAATAGTGGTAATGGTATAATTTTTTCAAATTCGAAATTAGTTTAACTAATAATAGCATTATGGTTGGTAGCAATAATATTATAAGCTTTGATAGGTTAGTTAGAAAGGTTAGTAATCACAATAAAGATGTAATTCTAAAGGTATAATTTTCTATGTTTCGTGTTTAAGTGTTATTACAAACAGATGAATCGCTATCGATGTAAGTTAAACTTTTTTTCCATTTTTGATTACGGAACTTTTCCCCTAATATAAGTTGATAATTAAGTACTAGATGTCTACAGGCCAAAACTTTTCTTTTAAAATTTGTTATTTAGACTCTTAATGTGAATACATTCATCAGTGACTATTATATTTTCACAGGTTCTTTCTTTTAAATTAATATTCCGCTGAAAAGGGGCTTAATGACTCCATTTGATGGTAAAAGTAAACGCAATAAAGCCTCCGTCGCCGTAGCTCGACGCCTGCTTGGTTCAAGCCCTTCCAGCCTTAAAAATATATTTTTAGTCGCAGCCTTTATCTTTCTCCTTCCCGTCGCCGCCGCTAACCAAGTTTCTACCCCCTTTCATTTTTTCTTGTCGCTCGCCACCACTTTAATCGCTATTTCCCCTTTATTTTCCCCCCTTTCCTCCACCTTTTTCCTCCCCCCTTTTCCTCTCTCCTTTCCCTCCCCCCTTTCCCTCCCCCCTTTTCCTTCCCTCTTTCCCCCCTCCAATTTTTCCCTTACCCACGAAAGGGAGAAGCGGAGGTGTTTTGAGGTTATTAACCTTAGCCTTTTGTTACAAGTAAAAATCTTATTATCTATAACCCCCCCTTATCTCTAAAAGCGTGATACCGCCGAATTATAACGTCATTCTTAATATGTTTTTCCTTTTTGACTTATATCATACTTATATTTTCATAAATATAGTCGGAGAATCGGAACGAGCCTGTCGTTTCGAGTTACGACTAGCTAGGGTACTTTGTTAGTCCTTTTTAACACGTAATGCTTTAAAACGGCGTACTAAAGTTCTCGTCTCCGGGCCTTCAATAAATAAGCCTTCTGTGCCATATATTGTATCCGCGGCCACAGGCAAGTTTTTTTGCTATTAACGCTGAAATGGGGGTCACTTGTCTTGTTACCATTCTTCTAAGCCAATAAACAACAGGTACACTCATTTAAGTAGTATTAAAGCTGTAGGCTGAAGCTCTATTAGAAGAGCTCCATTTCTTGAGTAAATAATTCAATATTCCAACTCGCAATCCTAACCGCCACTTTTATAACATATTATTTTAACATTTAATTCCGGGTTCCCTCTAAAAAGCAACTACCTTTGAAATACTTTAAATAAGACAAGGCTTGTTATTAATTGGTGTTAACCAACGATTAAACGAAACTAAAATCGTTATTAACGCTTGATAAGAGGGTTAACGTATATATTATATCGATGAGTTCGACGAAGTTATGACTTATTATTATAACGTGGGTAGAAACCCCCCAAGTCTTTTACTCAAAGGCATGTAGCCTACGGCGTAAGACTCTCTTTCCGGCGGCGACGCCTATGGAAACGTCGACGGAGGTAGAAGAAGTAGCGCTAACAACAATAGCGGAGATTACGGCGAGGACGGTGAGGATGAGGATGAGAAATAAAAAGATGTAGCGCCCGCCTCCTCCTTATCATTTAGCAGTGAGAAATTACCTTCTTTTATTATTTTCCGATTCGCCCGACCTCAATACAATTAGTTATATAATAATGAAATTTCCGTAAGATAATTCGTAAAACAAATAACAAATGCTAAAGGTAAAGAGTGAAAATATTCCAGTAGAGCTGTAAATAGAAAATGCAAAGACCAATCATATGTTGAAAGAGTTGCAGTTAGTTAATGACAGAGTAATTATATGTTGAAATGGTCGAAAATAATAAATATAAAAAGTTACAAAATATTAGAAACGTCGCAAATCGCTCATTCAAAATAAAAGCGATAAATATAAAGTTGAAAAATGTTGAACTAAGGTGAAGTTATGAACCCTTTTCCACAACACCAATGAAAAGAATATTTATAAATATAAATGCTTATAATACTCTATTCAGGATGCCCTTGCTTATAGTATCCGCCGGGTTTGATTTTCTATCAATCTACCTCATCTCTTGAATTTGACGGCGTTTGTACAACTCTCTTAAAGCTATAATATCGATTGTAAAGTATTCATCGTTCATGGTGCCAAACTTAACAAGGTATTCGTAAAGGAAAAATGAGTTAGTGCAATTCACCAGAAACAGGGGTTTCAAACCAAGGTTCGAAATGATTATCCGGACCGTTATCGCTATAATAGGTCCGAAGTCGAATCCTATAATTATACTATATATTTACAAAGTTAAAATGTTTAGAATGACCCATTTACATTTCCTGAAGCTCCAATAAGTAACGATATTATAAAACTTAAATTAGTTTTGGGTTGATATCTTGTTACCAGTTATATTTCAAACCTAAAATACAAGTCGAAATCCATATGATTTGAGAAAAATAGATAAGTAGAAATAAAGAGCATTTCTAAACGTATATAGAGTAATAAAAAACGGACGTCGCGTTTCGGATCTTTGATTTACCATTCGAGGTATTTGTTAAACGCTTTATTTTTATTTTTTTGATAGGCTAATATAACATAATGTAACAACAAAAAGCTTAAATACAGTTTCCAGCTATATAATAACACAATTGAAGCTCCACGTATACGATAACATTTATGATAATTAGCTCCTTTTGCGCTTATTTGGTTAATAAGGGGAAATTTATCTCATTATCCCTTTTATATAAGATTTAAAGTATCTATTTAAAGCGTAATTATTATACCATTAAAATTAATTAAGCGGTTCTTTACCAAGTATAATTTTGGTTCTAATTTGAAATCAATATCCCAGAATTTCCTCTCTTTTCTAGCAAAAAACGACGTATTATATTATATTGATATATTATCTGTTCGTATTCTACTAAATGTAAAGCCTTTCAAACAAAGGATTGAAACCAATAGTAAATTGTCGAAAGTCGAAATAAACATTCCTAAACAATCCTTATAATACTTTTCATATATATTATATCAATAAACTTCCGCCCTTACAAAACTGTAAAGTGCTTTTGAAATACGCAACATGGTTTCGGGTAGATAATATATTCGGAGTTTCACAGGCATATATGCTTCAATACTTAGTTTGGAATACTGATTGAATTATATGTAAACTTTTTTAGTTCTTCGAAGTTTAGAGAAAAATTCGTAAAAAGTATGTAGTACATAAGCAAATGCTAAAATGAAACAGTCTCTTGCCTGATATTAATCAAGAGATTAAGTTATAATATCTTTCTTTCCAACGTTATCGTATCCCTTTACCACCAGCCAACTATTTTTATAAGGCTTTCCAGTTTTGTCTTTTACCTTAAAAATCAAAGAGGTAGGAAAATTCTTACAGTCGTTGTATATCGCCAAATAAAACCCTTTAAAAAGAAAACCGCCCTTCTTGATTAGGAAAAAAATTTCTTTATAGGTTAACCTTTCTAAAAGGTTACTCGGAGTTATAATAACACCTATACAGTGTAATTACATATTTAACTTACGGTCTACCGTATTCTTTGAGGTAATGAAGATGTTCATAAAAAAAGTCTTGAAAGCATTTTTTATTTTCCGAATAGATCAAAAGCTCTTGACGGCGTAATGGTGATTCCGTTTATGTCAGGTAGTTGGTTTTATAAGGTAACAAAATTTATAAAATGTTATACGAAAAAAAACAGGTAAAGTTTGAGAGAGGTTAGCTTTAGGTATTATAAGAGTAATGTTGGAATAGTACTACATGCAGTGCAGTAGGTCAACTTTACTTACAGTGAAGTTGACTATACTGAACTGCAAGTTGAGTATATTGCTTTGTAGAGACACCCCTCATTGGGTATAAGTAGATTACAGTACGCTGTACTTTACTCTAGGGCACGGGCCAAGCAATTGACCATACCAATTAGTATGCATACCGGCTAGTAGTCTGACAAATCTAAAACAATACATCAACCACTTGATCAATGTAATAATACCGTTACTTCGAAAACCAATCGAATTGACAATATGGCAACTATCTAAAGACCTGCGAACACTAATCAGTGCTTATAACGTTAAGCATAGATTGGCTAAGTTGAAGAAGAAGCTACTTTCCGGTTACGTTTTACGTCAACAACGGCGGCTAAGATAAAGGAAAGATTTTTACGAAAGGCCTTTATTATTACGTCGTTTTTTTACGGAAGTATATAAAGAAGACTTATAACTTACGTCGGGGTTTACGGCAGCTTAAAGGTAACGATGGTATCTCTATCGAAAACACCAAGAAATTTTCATTAACCTTTCTTAAAGAAGTTAAAATTAACTATCAAAAGTCTTGAAGTTCGGCAAGTTGGCAAACGGCTAAATTAGTACTATTACAGGTGTTACTACTACAAAAATGAATAATTCCCTACGCCAAATAACCACAACAAACAACATTGACCCTCTACCACCAATGACGACCTTCGATACTACCCTTTACACTAAGTTTTTTCCCTTAATTCCCTCTTTTCACTTCACTTACGCCAATTTAGTTGTTAATATCGCTACTTCGAACTAAAATACTAAGTTACGCCGAGAAAGTCACGTCGCGCGACCTTACGCTAAGTTACGAAGTCGTTAAGTTTATATGCGACCTTACGTTAAAACACCAAGTCCTTAAGCTTAAAAATCATCAAGTTCCATAACTTACGCATCCTACACTCCCTTTACAAACCAAATCATTAGGTTAGCTTCAAGCCAGGAATTCAAGTAGAGAGTTTAAGCCCTCGGATTAGTTTTTACCAAGTATTATAACCACAACGTTTAGAGATACGATATCTATGAAATATTAACGTAAAAGTACTTAACTAACTTCGTCAGCTACTTCACCCTAGAACAAAACGGTGGTAAAAACCCTTGACGCACCTTTCATAAATATTATAAATTCTTCGATACTAAGACTATTAATATATATAAGGTAATTTGAAAGACCGTCAAGTATTAACTAAATGTTAAACTTAAAGGATAAGGTATCCAAGTGCTGAAGGAAAGCTTTAATAATCTGGCGAACACTCTCTTCAAGTTGATTTTACTTAAAGAATATCTTTAAGGCAAAAAGCCTCAAAGAAAAGATATCAAAGTACTTTACCGTCTTTATACGCGATCTAAGAAACCTCTCCTTGACTTTTAGCTGAATCAAGCCTCTTTACGCTCTAGAGATAAGGAACACGTTAATTTGTTAGGCAGACTAACACCTTCACGTAACGGCGTGAAGTACGCTTTTTATAGTGATATGATACGTAAATCAAAGGCCGCTAACGCGACTAAGGGCATCGACGACGATACATTATACTATTTAATTAAGAAAGATCGTCAGGCTTTCGAAAATTCTCAAGTGACTATTCCCGCTTAGTAATTCCATTGACAAGCCCTTTAAAACCCTTTACCACTTATGTTTATCTATATGCGAAAGCTTACCACAGTTCCTACTACAGGACTTTAAACGTCAGGTTGGGCGATGGAAATTACATTTAACATCGTGCCTCGTAAGCTTTAAATCTTAGAATTTCAGGAAACACCATTTAAAACTAAATTAACTATCGTAACCTTCCCCTAAAACCTGTCAAGATAGTTAACGTTAACGACAAGCTGTTTACAGACTTTGCCAAGATCTAAAACGACGCAAAAAAAGTATAACGGAAAGCCTTATAACCTATTTAACATTAAGATAATGCCATTTTTAAACATTTGTAAGTAAATGGAGGTTGCTCCTTTAGGTTTTCACTACTTTTTCCTAAAATCTTTAAAAGATACGCTAGGAACTAATAAAGCTATTACATTTCGCGAGATCTACAACAGCATAAAAGGCTTCTTCGAATACGACGTCCACTTCTTATAATACCATATAAATTGGGTTATCACGCGTTGAATTACAATAATGGCAAAAAGTATAAAACTCTAATAAATGTACTTTATTATTTATTCGATAATTTAATGTTGTGCTAAAAATCAATAGGGGTAGCTTATTCCAGTAAAGCTATACTTCGTGAATAGGTACTTATAGTAATCACGGGTGTTAACGATTTTAAATACGTTTTACAACGCCTAAATACCACCTATGAAATCATCTTTAGCTGGTTACGTTTCTTGCTTGCTAATGTAATAACGTATACACCAAATTCGCTTAGTATATACCCCTAAGCCGGCAACTTTTCCACCGTCAAAGAAAACAACGTTACGGTAATTAATTACGTTGATTGTAATTAAAGGTATAGGCGCCTATATCGTTTAAAATATGACCTACCGGCTATAAACTAAACGTAACAGTTACGTTAACTCTAAAGAGGACAGGATTAAGGCGGATTTATTAATAGTAAATACTATTATCATAATAGTAGTAAAAGATGTTAAATTTATAACAAATTTAGTTACAAGTAAACTCGACGCCCCCACATCGAGCGTAATAATATAAAAGCTATATTTTATGCCTAATACCTTATTGCTTTTAAATAGAATAATTTAAATTGTATTATAAACTTTGAAAACGACGAGCTATTTTACACCGCTAATAACCCTAAGCAGATTCAATGATATGAATACATTACTCTTGATATAGCCTAGTAATTAGCCGACTAAACCTTTCTATATGATTCAGGTGGTAAAGACCTTTACCTTTACCTTAAATAAGCCTATAACCCCTTATATACCTTTAATCTTCGCGATCGTTACGCGAACCACAAGTTTTAAGGTATTATTCCAAACACAGGAGCAGTAAGGTATTTAATAAAAGGCTATTTTTAGCATGTGACGTTATGGAAGGGAAACATTATAGCTACTAAGAACGATCGTTACGAGGTTAACAAAGCTAAAGTTGGCTATAAAATAGACAAACAGCGATTGTTATTAAGGATAAAGATAACTTGAACTTTTAACGAGCAAATACATTCTATATTCTTAATTGTTTTACCCCTTTTCTTCTTTACTACAAATATATAAAAACTCTCGGTGTTAACTTCAATGTTAACGCAGCCGAGTGGATTAAAAACGATCAAAGGTTTTCACTTGCCTTTAATTAAAGGTACCTGTAGTTTCATTTTAAGGCCCAGAGTCAATCTTATTAAACCCAACGAAGCCAGAGATATGTTAGCTATACTGGCGTTTTAACTAGCTGGTTATCAATTGTCTATATAAAGTTCTAAAGGCCGTAAGAAATAATGACATATAATATGTTTCCCTAAAATCCATTAAAAAAGAACTTTTACCCCCACCAAACTTATGGAAAAGACTTCCTGAAATTTAAATGTATATTTAAAAACGACAAAGATTTCAATTACCAGATTTTCTTTGAATTTTTGACTAAGACAATAAGTTTATCCTTTATATCGTTCAATCCGCAACTTCTTTTTACGGGGCTAAGTTTCTAAAATCCCTTTCGGAAAAGGATTCGTGGAAAACATGAAAGATATTATAAATTGATACATACTTTTGTCTAACTAACGTCGTCGTTTACTATACTGGTATCAACTTTTCGGCGGCGAAGTTTTTAAAAATGCTGAAATAATGGGTATCTAGTATACACAGGTACCTGTAAAATCCCACTAGAGTATTAGAAAAGTCGAAAGAGTATACGCCTCACTTTGTAGAGCGTATAATATCTTTACGTTGAAAATTAAAAGCTTTATGTATCCGGAGACACGCTTGTAAATAGCAGTGGAAAACCTAAACGATGTTATAGTCCTTCACGGCTAAGTGTTAACTCTTTTAATCTTTAAAGCATATTCACGCCTGACGAGTGAATTTTTGCACTCGGTAAGTACTTAGTAATGTACTTCGGCCTATAACAAAGCTTTAAGGGAATTACAAAGAAAATTGGTACGCCGCCAGGTTAATAACCCCTTTAATACCAGGAACGGCCTTTTAATAATCGACATGCTGAATTTGCCGTTATAAAATAAAATCCGCTTGTAGCGAAAACTGGGTAAATAGAAGGGCTTATTTAGAATATAAAGAATCGTAAACTTGGAAGTAGTTATTGAAATTGTTAACGGTTTTATACCTTTTCGAATAATTTGAGTTGATTATTACATTATAGTTACTAACAATAAAGATCTTTAAGCTTGGCGACCAAGATAATACGAACCTCTTTTACCCTTTTTAGACAAATCCATAAAACGCTATCGATGCGAACGAACACCAAAAAAAAGAAACGTTAAATAGGATAAATACACACCGGGCCTTATTTATAATATTTTTTAGGTAATAAAGAGGAAAAAAGATAACAAAGATTTGGCAGTGAAGCTTTGGGGATAAAAAATGATTAAGACCTTGATCAAACCTTTTATAAAAAGCGACAAAGTCGAAATAAACAGCTTATTAATTCAAAGAGTTGTATAATTCGTACGGAAAACCAATTTTAACCTCCTCAGCCTAAACTATATAATCTTTAAGTTAAGGGTTATTTACGAGGTTGAAGTCAAAATTATAGGGCAGCTATAAAAAAAAGTAATTGTAATCGTTTAAGGGTACAGATATAAAGGTAAGAATGCAATCTTTACGTAGTCTCCAACTACTTAGAAGATTAGCTAACATTTAGTGGTTACTTTGGAAATGGGACTTCTAATTAAAACTGAAAGAATGTTTATACTTAATATCCGTCATATAATGTAAGCCTACATGCAATTAATAACGAATTTACAACGGATTGTATTACTAAAATTACCACAAAAACTACGTGTTATATACCTTTTAGGTATGGTAATACGATTTATCAAGCCATAGTACGAATTGGCTAAGGTAAGCGCTTATTAATTTCTAACCTACCAGTTGCACTGTAAATTACGACTGGCTATAAAATCGTTAACATATGATCCGTGCATATTGATAATGAATGAAAAAGACTTTGGTGTGGAAAATATTCAAATTAATGACATCATTTTCGTTAAAACGGCTGGATTTGTAAAACTTGAGGAGTAAGTGATTAAATATTTCAATTTTTTAAATTGCAAGCTAATAATAACATGAACGAAAGGTAATTAATGTAACTTTAATAAATTTTCAATCCGTATACTTAGTATTGCTAAAGGATTTAGCTTTCGTTTCAAACGCTAGGAAGTTGTTTTAATTATAATTAACAAAACTAATTTGTTTAAGGTGCAACTATACTTGAAGCAACATGTTTAAGGCAATTATATTACTAACTTATATTATCTGGAAATCTTGTATAACCTTTTCATCGCGGTATAAATACAAGACCTGATAGGTAAAGATTTTACCCAACTAAATAAAAAGCTCGAATAGCAAATGCGAAACCTAAGCCTAGGAATTAATATAATTTTAATGTATTTTTTGGGTGCTATGTTAATATTCTTTACAGAAGGATCTTTTACAAATAATAACAACTTATTTTTTTAAAACAAAGATCGAGTTTTTAATACCCTTTGTTTAAAAAAACAAACAGAAAGACCAGTCTAGAATTATCGGTAACCTGATCCATTAAACCTTCGTCAAATACAAGAGGATTACTCGAAACGTATTAGCTTTGGAGGTTTACGGAATGATGAAGGAATTTAACGTAGTCATAGCACTATAAGAAACCCTCAACCTTATCACTAGGAAGCTGGAAATTCCTCTTATCCCGATAGTGATTTTTACCAACTTAAAATGTCTTTTTCGAATGTCTTTCAAAACTCGGAACCACTAGTGAAAAACGCCTAATAATTGACTTAATAGCACTTCGCGAAGCTTATGAGGAGAGGGAGATTAAGGAATTTGAATGGATCGATGACAAAGACAATCCCGCAGTTACCATAATAAAGGAAACGCCGAATAAGGCTCTAGAAAGGTTTGGAGATAGTAACAGCTTATTATACGTATTAAGGGCTACGTTAATGAACCATCCGGAAACCCAAAGTTATGTAACGGCGGACAGGGATGTGCGGGTAAACTTGAAGATTGCCAGGGAAGTGGAAAAAGTAATAATAACGATCTGTTTGACTAGTACGGCTAAAGTGGCGGCATGCAAAGGCTTATAGCAGAGAAACTTTTTGTGGGAGTTGATAAACTCGGACCTCTAAGCGACAGAATAATTAATGGTAAATGGGATTAATTTGCATGCAATTGGGTGTAATTCAGTATGGAATTCAATTGTAATTAATCAGGGTCTGGCCAGTTAACGAGGAGGCAATTCAGTGGCAACCGGAAAAAATTAGTGAGCCATACTAACGTACGCGTAAAAATTAAAAAGCCGCTAGTTTTGGAATAGTACTATATGCAGTGTAGTAGGTTAACTTTACTTACAGTAAAGTTGACTATACTAGACTACAAGTTGAGTGTGTTGCTTTAAGGAGACTTACCGCATTGGGTGTAAGTCGAGTGCAGGATGATACACTTCACTCGAGGGCATAGGCCAAACAATTGGTCATACAATTTACTGTGCAGACTGGCTAGCGTTCTGCCAATCCTAGATCAATACATCTACCACTTGACCAATGCAATACTACTGTTACTTCGAAGAACAATCGAATCGACAACGTTGCAATGATCTACAGACCTGCGAATAAGTAACGCTATTAGTGCTACTTTGGGAATTGAAATTTCAGTGCTTCATTGTCTACCATTTACTTTTTATTGTTTCGTAATATCGTCTAACAAAATAAGCTCATACATTTAAATAAGCTTATAAATATATCGTATCCATTGATGCCCTTAGTCTTTCAAAGGCTAATCCATCCATCTTTCGTTTTTCAAACGAAGACTTCAAATTTAAATGATAAGTATAAAACGCATGTTTTACGTGGTTTGACTTTTATTACCATTACTGTTAAAACAATATTCTCTACCCGTAAAGAAAGTAAAGCTGCCATAAACTTAACCCAACAATTTTTCTTTACATCATCATTAGTAATAGTACAGAATCTATATGGACTCTAAGGTGAACACTGAAAGTAAGAAATGTAGATACTAGGCTACTCGGATTAAAAATATTCTTCATGGCATTTACTACTATTTTTAAAAAAGATTCCTTCATCATTATACCTTTTAGCTTTTTAAATAGCACTGTATACACTTTTTAAAACGGTTCATAATATCGCTTTCACTTTCCGATACCCTAAGGCATCTTTACTATTATTTATCTGTGTTTACTTCCGGTAATTTTAGTCATATTTCAGCATTCAATCAAGCCGAAAACTGTACTTATATTGTACGTAATCTGATCAGAAAGTCTAGGATAAACTTTTGTTCAAGAATTTACTAAGATATTCTAATAATTAGCTACGAAAGTGCTCTCCCTAAATTTCGCGACCTAAGATAATGTCGCATCGTCGATGGCTTGTGAAACATGCCATCCATCAAGGTATATTATATTCATAATAACCTTATAATTAATGTTTACGTCCTTTTCAAATTGAAATTTGAACTGCTGTACAGCTTACGAGTACAGTTATCACTCGTGACAGAACTTTTCTATAGCCTCCAGAGCTTTATTTCTTATATCCGTATGACCAGCTTCGTATAGATGTCGCAAAAAATGTTTCGCAACCAGGTGCCTAAATCTTCCGTATCATATTCATAATTCTAGCTATGTTAAAAAATAGCTTGAATTATATGTGGTTTTGGGGAAAACTTTAAAAATTGAAACTTTGGATGAAGCGATACGGACACATTATGTGAAACACGAATAAGTTAATTAGTCGTATGTTGAACTCTAATTCCGAGCTTATTTATATTAGTTAATAATGATCAAAATAGTATTTTTCTGAACATCACGTAAAGCTTAACTGGTCTAGACCGTATATTTACTATTATCATATTTTGTCACAACGTCTTAACCTTGTCGAATAAAACTTTTCGCTGTTTTTGAATCACATTGAGTTATAACTTGAAAAAATCGTTACGATAGCGTCGAATGGTCGTTTTCCGGCGGTCGAGATTTCTTTTACGCTGTTATCGGGTATAATATACGAAACCGGATTGTAATACCTATTGAATAATATAAATTGCGATTCCATATAGGTGTTCAACACGCCGTTTACATTATTCTGATCTGCGTTGGAAAATAACAAGGCATTTTAAGGGCCTACAAAAACTATCAAGCTTATTTCTCATATTAGATCATTTCTTAAATCTTGTTTTTCTCCAAATAATTTACTCCTATAGTATACTCATCAGGTTAAACGTTGAAATCCTTTTTTATACCTTGATAATCGGCTATATACGCTACGAAATTAACTTCCTTCCAATACTTAGATATATAATTGGCTTAAAATTATCGTTTAACACGAATTTACTCGTATATAAAAAAGTTAGTCAATTAATAACAAACCTTATAACATTTAATACATCATTGATTAAAACCCATAAAACGTTTTATTCTTTTACATACATATTATAATACACGTGTTTAATTTTCATTTAGTTAAAAAGGAGTCTCCGCTAATCACCTCGTCATCCTTGGTTTCCATAGCTTCCATTATAATGCTATCCGCCTTCATAGATGTATTAAAGGCTTATTTATTCCTTATATTTTGGTTAAAATTACAATCGTTCATTCAAAACGTGGTCAATTATCTCTATAAGGTGCGTTTTATAATCTGCAGTTTTTCGTCATCAGCCTTCCCGACTATAAACGCTCATCTAAAGTTCGTATAAAGGCCTTTAATTTTCTGGTCCGTTTTAATCAGCGAAAAATTAAAGTCCGGATTTCATTGAGATACCTTTCTAATTACCCAAATAAACAATGCATCGCTTTTATATTCTAATTCAAAGTCTGCCTACCACTTTCAAAACTTTGCCAACACAGCGGGATACACCTCTTATATGGTTTTATGGAAAATTTTACCTAAGCCTTTAAAAGAATAACCAAGTAGTACCCGTTTCATTATTATCGTAAAGTTTACATTTAACTTCTGTATCGAAGTACATTTTCAACCGGTTATGAAACTCTATTAATGTAATCACTTACATTATATAGTACATATACAAATTTTTAACTTACCAATTTATTATACCAGATAGAACCTCATAAAATGGGGACGGTTCAGTATTAAGGTTTGATTAAAATTGTCTTATTTTATACAGATTTTGTTATCGGGGATATTGTAAGGTTCGCTGTTATAATTATCGTCTTTTTCCCACAACTTAACAAAGTTTGTATGCTCTACAATATTTCTTCTATTAATAGATAATTGGTATAGTAAAGGTTTGTGGTAAGCGACATAGATTCTAGGTATTAAGCCATAAAATTCGTATTGTTTTTTATCACCTCTTACGTTTCTGGCGGCAATACTCTTTTCTTATTTATGGTGTTTGTATTATATTCGTAACGAGCGTCCAATATATGCAGGGAGAAGTCTAATCTTTATGTCTTTTCTAATACGCGTATGAGGGTGGGTGTATGTAGAACTTGAGTAAGAAATAACCTTTGCGGCACTTCCTCCTTTTCCATCGATTCCGTAAGCTTGACATTTTTTCGCGGCGTACTTTTAACCTTGTTAAGAGACTTATACCCTATATTTTCGAGGTCTTTTTGCGTTCCCCCTTATCTCCGAGTTTGCAAATCCGGTTCCTACGATTTTACAATCAATATCCCGTTATAAATTTTACATACATCACTTTATCGTTGGTTCATTTAAGCATTTACATAAATTCAGCCGTTACAGTAAACGTTTCAACGATACGACTGTTATTACCACCAGTCGTATTAATTTCTCTATTCCGTAATTACTTTCGCAATGTCTTCAATATTATACCATTTACTATATGCTATATGTCTACTTTCAATTTTTCAAAATAATTTTGAAAATTATCGAACAGATTGCATCCTAAATACCTCCGTTACAATAATTAAAAATCAATTTTACACTATATGTATTTACTGTAAAGATTTCAGATTCTCTACTACCGTCTCGATTTTATTATCATATAAGTCAAGTTAGGAGTAATTTAAATTGTTTTTACGAAATATATGTATTTTCGATCGAATAATACATATACTCTGTAGCTTTCACCAGGTTCTCCATTAGTGAGACTATGGTTCCAAAAGTACGAAATGTTTTGGATTGTTTTGAAATCTGGTTTGTGCGCTTTCTAAGAATACTAGAGCGCTATAAAAGCAACTCATTCCTAGCGATCGTGATTCGAATGCCCTAAGAATGAAATATTTAAATAGGTCTTGAAATCAAATAGGAATAAAAGTACACGAAATGATACGATCCAAATGAAAGCTTTTTATACATAAAATAAAAATTGAATAAAACGTAATAAAACATTCCAAATAAGGCATGTAGCTCTTACTAATATAAATTCAAATGCAATTAAAGTGTGACCACAAATAAGTAAGACGTTCCACGTTAGTCATTTAGTGTTTATAAACACTTCAATCCAAGTAATTAGTAAACTTAAGCTTCGTGACTGACAACTTAAATAAGGGATGTAATTTAGGGTTAGAGAAGTATAGGTTAGGCATTTGGAATGTAGAACTGGTATATAAGGGTTGGAATAGTATATAAAAGCAACCTAAAATGGTTCGTTAAACGTTTCGAATACTGAATTTCGCTTTGGAGAGATTTGTTGGATCGTTTCCAAGGATACCTTTATGGTTTACTGTGTTTGGATATAAATTATTCGGTGGTTTGTTTGGATATAGATGCTTCAAATATTATTTTTGAGCTTAGTGTAATGGTGAAATAGTATATAATATCCGGTTTGCAAACTTTCCAAGTTTTTTAAAGCGTTACAAAAATAGGTAGAATCGTTTTCAAAATGTGTCTAAACTGTTCGAGTATTGCGTTTTAATCGGAAAGGTTTTTATAAAGGGGATAGAAATTTCTTGGTTTAAGTATTGAATATGTGATAGAACGCCTTTGAAAAAGTACACAAGTAAATATAAATCGACAAAGGAATGAATGGATAGCTTAACATGGCTTTTAATAAATAGGGCACTAATCTAGTTAATAGTATCGTATTAAAGTTACCTTTTTACAGTTTGCCTGAGCTTCATTGTCTCTTTATATTTCGGGTTTTCAATTCATTCCAGTATATTTATATACTCCTGTATAATTCATATAAACGGTAGTATTAAAACACGGAATGATTAGGACCATTATAACATTCCATTATAGATATTTTATTAGGTTCGTCTCTTTTTCTTTGAGTTTTTTAAAGTGTAACAAATCGATTATTCATTAGTATTGGTAAGTCTTATTGCCTTCCCAAGATAAAGCAGAACTTAGTGTGAAAAAAGTAGTAAAATTAATGATAATTATTATAGAAAGTTAGAACGGAAAATAGGTATCCGTAAAATACACGCCTCAGGTAAGAGCTTATAAGCTTTGACCCGAAGAGTGGCACTCTACCATGCACTTTGATAATAAACTTTTTTTAGGTTTAACATATTATTATACACTTTGCGAGAGTGTACCTTGCAGCATAGCATGTTATTGTACCTTCTGCAGGAGTGCATCCTATAGTACTAACTAAAGTGATATGTAATCATATCCAAAAAATGTCTATCCTTGATTCAACTCGCGATCGGCTTTCATTTTCCAAACTTCGAATCTTCAATCTTATACTACTATGCAGTCACAAATTTAACCATTTTAACCAAAATAATATCATTAGTTTTCATACTCACTTGGTCTAAATTTATATGCGTTATCGAAGTTGAGAAATATAGGTTATAAGTTAAATATTTTATATACATTTTAAATTCAAAGTGGGACTGGTAAATCAGTGATCAGTGAACACCTACCTCGGCTAGTCCATGCAGTAGTTCAGCACTTCATATAACTGTTTCTATTAATTATTTCTAAACAATTTATTCAGGTAACTCTAATAAAAAAATCCTTTGTAAATCAGTTGCTAACTCCGTGTATACTTGAGTAATGTTACAGCCATTAAATGTGAACTTCCATGAGTAATTGGCATCAAATTTTCTATCAATAAAATTACCAAGTGCTGGCGAATCTTCCGAATTGTTGGCGATAGCGCGAGTATCGAGTTTTAGATTTCATCGCCTTATATTTGAGAGATCAAACGTGATTTTTTGTTCCGCTATAGATTTCACGGAAGGTTTGTGCTTTCGTCCGAAATCTCAGGTAGTAATTCACACCGTAACTCGTAAGAATTCCTAGGAATAACCAAGTAGATAACAGAAAGTTCAATATCCATATTTTTTTTAAAAAAAATGATAAGGAATCATATTATTTTCGTATTGAGCGAGTTGTATGTTCTCCTATTTTACTTGTCTGTATCATTCCAAATCTTAGGCAAGTCTGTAAGGGACTTGGCATTAATATTAACAATTTTAACAGTTCAAAATGATAGGTTGCGATAATTATCTCAGTTTTCAGTGGTAATTCTTACAATCAATTCATGTCTTGGACTTTTTTATTCCTGGTGGTTTGGTTAATTGCCAGTTTCTTGGACTAGATGATATAGTTTCATGGTAGGACCTGTAGTGGGCTCTTGTATATAGGCGTAACTTTGCGGATATATATAGTCGCGCTATGTAAAGCGTCATCATAAGAATGAATTGAACTATTTTAACTATTTTACTCGATAAAATGTTGGATATAATCAACTTTAATTCTTGCTAGCAAGTTGTTAACCACTGCTTCACGTGATTTTGTTCCAAGGAAGGTATATTCTGCGTCATTACGAGTGGGAGTTGAACTAACAAATAAATAAATAGATTCTTGAGATTATATGATAAGGTGAAAAACTTAACCTATTTGTAAATTAGGGGCTGGTCTACTAGAGCTTGTATAGTAATAATCAATCATAAGAGTATTTTTCACCCTTTAAACCTTAGCCCCAAAAATATTAAAGGAATTTATCCACTTGTTTCAAGTTTAAAAGAGTATTTGACAAGTTCCTTTTTTTATCAAGAATAAAGATCCTACGGTCTCGAAGGTCTAATTTCAACTTGGAGTCAACTCTTATTATTATTTTGTTTCCAATTGTAATAATCAAGTCACTAAAATATTCACAAAACTTAATAAAGCGAAAATACCTTTATTGAGTATTTTGTGGTTGAAATCAATAATTAATTCACTAATGAAGTTAGTGAGGTATTTATCCTTTGCATTGTTATCAACTTCCCTAAAATAAAGATTTTTATTGTAACACTTGCCAAAAGAAAAGGATTCAAGTTCTTCGATAATCGTTATAGTTATATTTTCTGATATCATCTCCATGTTTCAACTGGCAAGTTAACGTTCATTCTATTAGGTTGTCGACTTAGTGATATAATATTTTTATCACGAAGGTATTTAGCGTATTGATAACTCTGCTATTTGAGCGTAGAATCACGAAACATCGCTGTTTATCCTGACTTCACGATATTAGTATATTCCTGACAACGTAGTTATATTACAGTATTAGCTATCATGCTCAATGAACAATTTTATAATAAAGCGTAAATGAATCTATACAAGAGGTAAAGTGAAAATACATTTTCGCTAAAATTATTCTTCAACATCAAGTGCCTGAAAATTAGCAGTTTTTAATGAAAGTAGTAATAACAACGACTTCGCTATATGCTAACTATAAAGATTTGAACAATTTATTAATCGCTTCTTAATGGTTTAGCATTGTTAAAGGTTAATCTCAACGCTTTGTTTCAGAAAAAAAAAAAAAAAAGAGTTTAATGAAAAATATCTTGGTATTTGCAATAACGTTACCTTTGACACATCTGCATTGATGTAGAGACCGCTGCAATTGAAATATCCTTACTATCTACTACTTTCCGCTTACTCTTTGTAATTGCGAATGGTAAAGGAAAGACTTCTAAAAGGTGCTACACCTATTTTACTGCTATGTATAAGCAGTAAAAAGATGAACTTTTTTACTTATACTATGAACAGACAGTGCCAACTGCAAAGTATTGCACTAGCTATTACTCAATGTACCTATAGATACCGGTGTGAGTGATCGTAACAAAAGACCGACGGAACTAGTATAAATCGCCGTAACCCCTAGTCATCCCTCCAATCAAAAACTTGGGGTACCTCATAGTATAGATATCCAGAAGTGTGTAAATTGTAACCTGAGTCGGGCCGTGAAAAGCGGTCCTATTAATACTCGCCCAACGTTTTTTTATGTAAAGGATATAATTGTATGGGACTTGGAAAAGGACAAGGGTCCAGTAAAGCAAAATTATAAAGTGAAATCCCGTATAATACGCGTAACTAAAGCACGAGTATAGTGGTGTGTATGTGTCGTGAGATGTGTTGTGGTAGTTGTTAGGGGAGCTTTTCTCTACCCGCGGTAGCCCATATATCGCGTTCCCTAATAAAAGGGATCCCTTATAAATATTACCCTTACTTGAAACATTCACTACAATAACAATAACGTAACTAAAAATAATGAATACCATTATGTACCTTTATAGTCCCTATACACTTTAACTAAGATACTCATATCAATACGAGTAAAAGCTCTGTTACATAAAATACGTATAATTAGCGTAAGAGAACGTCACATATAAGTATGTACGCAGTAACCATCAATTTCTAAATAAGTTAAACGCGCCCCAAACGCCTTCCTCATCTCTTTTATCCACATCCTCATTTTCCCCTTCGGTCTTTCTGACCCTTTTAACTAGCCCTTACTTTACTATCATTGGTAGGTCATAAGCTTGTACAGATTATGTATGGTTTTCGTTAACGGTTGCTAGTGATAAGGCTTGTGTTGGTATGGAAGAATGATTAAAATACACTCATTACAAAGGTAAAAACCTTAAAAAATCTGATAATACGTAGAAAGACTTAATGATAGCGAAAGATAACAGTTATAAAACGTGAAAATAGGTGTATTCCCGTCTTCGTTAACGCCGCCAAGCTTTTGATTTTTTATTGCGACGCCATCGTAACAAAAGCACCCTCTGAGAGTCAAACTACCTTATAACGGCTCCTTCGCGCTGCCATCAATGAGGTGGAGAGGCTTGATTTAGGCTCCAATCGCCGCTTTATGAACGCGGCAGGGGGCCATTATCTAAGGGGTTAGGACAAGCGTAAGCAATGACGATGAAGATGCTAATAATGGTAGGAAAACGGGCTTTATCCCAACTTATCCCCGTCTTCCACTCTTATAGTTGCCCTCGTTACCCCCCTCGTCGCTGCGCCTTTCACTAACCTTGATTCTCCCTTAAAACCCGTTACTATTTTCTGAAAGGGTCGGGCTCACTAGGCAAGTGCCGTTAAAATTTAATTAAAGTATGCGGAAAAACTAATAACAAGATAAATCCCTTGTTTTTTTGTTGTTAATATTGTAATATTGATAGGTGAATATGTCATGAGTAGTGGAAGTTTAATGTAAACGCTAACGTGAGGAAGATGTTTTTGTTATCGATAGATAAAAACGAAAATTTAATGGGTTAAAATTTGATTGATTTTATTTAAGGGAAGGGGTTAAAAAAAAAACTATAGTAAACGCAAAGTTAAACACGAAAATTTTCAATTACCGATAAAAACTTTAAATATAGAGCTTGTATATCCGTTTATTTAAAGCCTTTGACAAGGGACGCAGCCACATTTCATAAACTTTCACAAAAACAAAGTAATATACAAGATAGGCAACGGTACATTCGTTATTGTATCGAGAGTTATATCCGTTTGCTTTAAAAAGTCAAAAACTTCGAAATCACGATATAACATCCTCGTATTCGTATTTTATCGTTAAAAATTGGTATAAAATTCCTAAGATAACGGGATCGAAAAAAAAAGAAATACATAAACATAAACATTTGCCGAATTTAGGTTGGAATTTACTCGAATACATAAGGCGGTAAATTTAAAACCAGGGGGATAATTTAACCTAGTTTTATACGTATTATAGTATCAAATAGCGATTAGAAAATATTGTAGTAAAAAAAAAACTTATTTTATTAATCGATAACTAATTGTTATCGTTTCAATGTGTGAAGAATTTGACGCCAATATTCGCGAATATATTTTATATTTTCATTACGACGATACAAATGTGCCTCGAATTTGAATTTAGAGTAATAGAATCCGGATATAATTCAATTATAGTATGGAAAGCGAAGAAAGCCCATTAAAAAGAAGTGGCGAAATCGCCGTTAAAATTGTTAATTTTAAAGATATTATTAACGTATACTTCTACCTCGCCTGATATAATGCAAGTAATTGTTTTGAGGCCTCAGGGTACGCCAATAGCCTTTGAATCGGAAACGTATATGGCGAGTTGTAAACCACCAAACCCCATCGTAATGACACGTTTGTAAAGAAAATTAATATATCTGAATTAAATGTAATATTACCTATGCAAAACTCGGATTTATCAATAAATAGTATAATTTATTATTAGGCGGTTTTGAATTATTGATTTTTGAACGCTAAAGTAATAGTTTGAATGTTTCACCTGTTTGTGATGAATTCAAATGAATGAAAACAAAAATCGTATATTTAATAATAAAGTTCACGGCATATTGGAAAGCCTTTTCTTTATATTAAATGAATATAATTAATATTTTACCGTTGAAATCCGGCGCCGAGGTCGTGAAAAGTCCTCAACCTCGGTGAGGACGTTTTATATTGTTGATACTATCTGTAGTCGTATAAAGCGACGAAGTTTATCCATAGTTTGGTAAACTATATATTTATTAATTCACGTTATTACGGGAACCTGAATGCCGGTTTTCAATCACTAAATAGTAATTGATATTTTATGAAGTTTTTATTAAATGGTATTCTGTTAAAAATGGGTTTAAATGTCAAGAGAAACCAAATCAATCGTAATCGAAAGCCAATTCTCCGAAGGGTATATCGAAGGCTTGAATAGTAACTAAATTAAACGAAATCCTATATGATGGGGTAGCCGCCCATACCATAACTATTAACGTAACCTTCATTTATTATTAAAAGCTTTTTGAACCGTATTCGATATGCCAACATTCGAAGTAATATATCAATTTGAAAATAACCGCTGCGGCGATAGTTATATAACGGAGGTATGGGGAAGTTGTGTGTCTTATACGCGAGAATCCCTTATGACAACATGCTAATTTCAACGCTCTTAATATACGAGTTCCGACGTATACCAGCTATAATAAGACTCCACAAAACTGAAACCCAAATTATCGTATACCGGGAAATTGAGTATTCAAAACTGGATTTATAATTAGATGGATCAGAATTATAACAGTAACGACGAGGAGGTTTTACGTTTCGTAATGTTGGTAAAAGCTTCTCGTTCATTAATATATAAAAACTTCCACTTTTTAAAAACCAAAAAAAGCTTTTGATTGGACTTTTACAGATTTAACTTTGGTTAATTGTTCTTTTATCCTGTGACATTGAAGTTCTGGAAATCAAAGAGGCGTAAACCAAATGATGCTATTGATTTAAACGAAAACGCGAATAAAATAAAGCTTGGATAAATTTTTGTCGTAAATAATATAAGAAACCGGATTATAATGGAAGTAATGTGAAATGTCGTAACTAAGATTAGAATATCTTGTAATTGCTGTTTAATAATTCATCATTAATTCTCTGCCTATGAAAGGTTGATGATGGTAAATAAGCTTCGATCAAACTTTGAACGTTATATTTTCTAAAAAAAATGGCTATTATAATGAAAGGCGTAAATGCATTCTATATATTACGCCAAAAGATAGATAGACACGATGTCACCTTTAACTAAGGCGAGCTTAACTTAATAAATAAAAAATGTAATGAGATTTAAAAAAAGCAGTTCAAGGATCCTCCTTCCGTATTCGTCGTTCATAAGGTCTTGGAAAATAAACTACTGATATAACTTTTGTTTTATAATTTATTTTAATCCTTACAATTATATCAAGATCAAATAAATAGGCTTTTAAGAGGGTGGATATAAGAATTCAAATCACATAATTTTAATATTACAAATATATCTGATCAATATTATATTAATAAACACATTTCAACATATAATCATTTACATTGACATATTTGCAAGGGTTCTTTAATGAAGTTTCAAAACGCTTGAAAAAGGCATATAATTATATATTTAAGTCCTGTCGATGTTTTACAAAATATTAAGATATTACAATAAACGTTTTTATTGAAGATATTAGAATTTCAAAAGACGGTATATTTAAACCCGTCCTAGTTGTCTTCAAGGTTGTTATCAATATTATAGGTGATTAAAAAACTTATAAAGATATTATTTCGAAAAATTTGGATTTATTAACGGGTGGTAAAACCGTGGTAACCGTTCATTTTAAGGGAAAGGGTTCGAAATGGTACAAAAGATCAATGCCAGTTAATAATTTTGTATACCTGTTCAATGCCAGCCATTTTTCTAAACTTGGGTTCTTATCAATTAAAATGCGTTAGTTATCATTCGGTTGAGATGTCCCTGCGTTTGATAAAACTTTCACCATAAAGCTAAGACGCTTCTGCTTTCCATATATAAGAACTAAGTCTATCTAATTTGAGATTTTATTACTCAATAGCTCTGATGTATATCATAACAGGTTTTCAAACCGTATAAATAACTTTAAAATAATGTTTTGCAAAAGTATTTACACATTGATATACTGTTGACTTGATTTCAATTTTAAAGATACAAGGTAGGAAAGGTATTCGAATAGGGCTAATATCTTGAAACCTATTTAAATTGGTTTCTGCCAACTTAATTTAAATATCTCAAAATATATAAGACACGCGTGTGTGGAAAATCGTAAGTAAAAGCTTATAATTGAAACGGTTATTAGAATTGTTCGAATCGTTGTGATAACTCAGATAATATTGATAAAGGTCAAATCAAGAACATATTGCAACCAATACGTTAAAACTGCCATCTTACTATCAAAATATATTCCAATAACGATAAACTAAATGTTGAAAATACCTTCTCCGCGTACATTATTTATAATTGGTTTCATTTGGCTAAATACAAAATTTGTTGCAATGGTATTACATGTAGTGCAGTATGCCAACTTTATTTACAGTGAAGTTGGGCGTACTGCAAGTGTATTGCTCTGTGCGGACTTATCGCATTGAGGGTAAGTTGAGTGCAACACACTGCACTTCACTCTAGGGTAAGGGCCAAGCACTTGGATATGAAAATTATAGTACAGACCGGCTAGCGGTCTGCCAAACCGAAAACAATTCATCCACCATCTGGCTACGCAATAATAATATTACTTCAACCACTATTCGAATCGACAACGTTGTAACTTCTAAGGCCTACCAACACTAATCAATGCTTACCTACCTATTAGATTAAGTACAAATAAACTAAGTAGAAGAAGGAACTACTTTCCGGTTGTTACGCTTTATGGATACGGTTGTTAGGGTATAAAAAAGATTTTTGCGAAGGGCTTCTATTAGTACTACACCAGTTACCAACGGCAGGAAAACAGAGAAGACTTTTTAGGTGAAATCAGTCCTTAACGGTAATTAGGAAGTAAGCGACGGTATTGCTACTTAAAAAAACAAAGATATTTTATTAATACTTCTTTAAAACGTTAAGATTAATTGTCAAAAGTCTTAAATGACCAGTTAACAAACTACTAAGTCAGTAATACTACGGGTGCTACTACTATAAGAGAAACAATTAATTCCCTACGCCAAATAACCTTCTACTACCAACAACGACTTTCGACCTTACTCTTTACATCAACCCTTTGCCCTACTTTAATCTTTTCACTCCCTATATTACAACGATCGTTAAGTTCGTTACTGGAAAAGAAAACACTAAGCTGCGTGAAGAAAACTACGTTACGCGCTTTTTCGCCAAGTAGTCAAACCCCTACGTGATCCTACGCAAAAGACCAAAACTTTACGCCTAAGATCACCAAATACCTCGCCCTACACACGTGTCTAGATATTTATCGCTCAAGCCTACCTTAAAGCCATTGTTAACCTCGCTAGAAAGAAATTAATTTAAACGTTCGAAACTGGTTTTACCAAATTTTATGACGACGATCTTTAGGCGCTAGACATTAACGAAAAATTAACTAAAAAACATTTTACCAACTTCGTCAGATACTTTATCATTAAGTATAATACAAGCTACGCCCCTAACTGCAATTTTAATAGATATCGCGAGTTTTTCAACGACTGGATAATTAACATATGGAAAATGACTCAAAAAGCCATTAAGTTAAAACTTAAATCCGAATTAAAGGAACGAGAGAGTTTTATTCAAATACAAGGCGTTATAACGTTTACTCAAGCATTTTTCTACTTATTTTAATTCAACTAATTCCTTTACAACCCACAGCCTAAAATAATTGCTATGAAGTAACTTTACCGCGCTTATATGCGATCCAACGGACTTTTAACTTAACTTTAATTAAGTTAAACATCTTCGAATGCTAATGCTAAGGAACCTCTTAACCTAGTCGACAATTTAGTACCTCCACATAATAATACGGAATACGCCATTTGCAGTGGTAAGGTACGTAAAGTAACGGCCTCTAGAGCGGTCAAGGGTATTAACATTAACGCCTTTTACCAGTCAAATAAGTAAAATCGTCAAGCCTTTTAAAAAATTTAAAAGCCTATCACCTTTTGACAATTTACTCGTTAAACCCCTTAAAAACCTTCCCTATTTAAATTCACTTATACGCGGGAGCCCAACATAGGTCTTACCAAAGGGCTTTAGCACTCGGGCTAGGCGGGTGAAAATTACCATTGACACCGTACCCCAGAAACTCTAAGGCTTCAACTACTAGAAAATACTCATTACTGCTGGAACAATATAGCAACTTTTTTCCAAAACCTATCAAAATAGCTAATATTAACTACAAGTTTATAACAGACTTCACAAGGCTTTGAAATAATATAGAAAAGTAGGACGAAAAGCCTTATAACCACTTCGACACCAAAATGATACCTTTTTTAAGCATCTGTAAATAAATGGAGGTTTATTCTTCTGATTTTCACTTACTATTTCCCGGAATCTTTACAAAGCACGTAAAGAAATACTACCTAATCTTTCTAACGAAAGTAGTTACGTTCTGCGAAATCTATGATAGCATAAAGAGCGACTTTAAATACGACGTTCACTTGGCGTAATACCATATAAACTAGGCTCCTATTAAGTGGATTACAATAATGGTAAAGAAAAAAGAACCGAAAACACTAATAAACATGTTTAACCAGATGCTTAACAAGTTAATATTATGTCTAAAGGTAATAGGAAAAGCTTACGTTAGGGAAGCCACACTTTGTAAACAGGTACGGGTAGAAGTTACGAGCGTTAGCGAATTCGAATACGCCTTATAACGTTTAGATGCTACCTGCGATAGCTTTTTTGAATATTTACGTTTCTCGTTTACTATCGCAATAGCCGGTACACTAAACTCTCTTAATATGTACTTCTAAGCCAGCAACTTCCTTAACGTAAATAAAGAAAACCTTATGGTAGTTAATTACGTTAACCGCAAGTACGGGCGCCTATAAAGTCTAAGGTTTGGCCTATTAACCTTAAACTTAAAATAAAAGAAGTGATCATATTGGTGCCAATAACGCTAAGCCTTAAGCGGAACTATTAATCGTCATCACTATAGTCATAATAATAACAAAAGATATTGGATTAATAGCAATCTTGGCTGTTAGTCAACTCGTTACCTCTCCTCAGAACGTAATAACCAGAAGGCAAAATACCATATCTAATACTCTATTACTTCGAAAATAAATTACTTAGATTAAGTCGCAAACTTTAATGGCAATAAACCAATTAACGTCGCCATTAACGCTTCCAAGTAAATTAAATAGCATAAAGATACTACTTTGGGAACGGCCCAATAACTAATCGACCACGCCTTTCTATACTGTTTGAGTAGTAAAGACCCTTACCTTTATCTTAATCAAAACACTGACCCCTTACACACCTTTAACCTCCGCAATCATTATGCGGACCACACGTTTCAAGGTATCATGCCAAATATAGGGGTAACAAATTACTTAATATGAGGCTATTCGCAGTGTATAGCAATACTAAAGGAAAACACTATAGCTACTAAAATTGATTGTCACAATATGGTTAAGGCTAAAATTAACTTTAGCTCAGGCGAATAACTATCGTTACAAGGAATAACGGTAATTTAAACTATTGTTAAAATTATTACATTCCATATCTTCAAGTCTCTTTTTTTACTTTACTCAAAGGATATAAAAACCCTCAGCATTAACGTTAATGTCAACGCATACGAACTAGTCAAAAACAGCTAGAGATTTCCACTCGCTCTTAAGTAAGGATATCTATGGTTTTACCTTTAATATCCGAAAGCAATAGTGTTAAACCTAACAGAGCCGGAAATACATTGAATACACCGGCATTTTAATTACTCCGCTATTAATAGTCTGTACAAAGTCTTAAAATCCTTAGAGCATAACTATATAAATTATTCCACCCTTAAATCCATTAAAGGCTATACTACTACTGCTAAACGCATACCTAACACCCCAGAAGATTTAATTCTATACTAAAAACCGATAAAGACTTTAACTACGACATCTTTATTAATATATTTTATTTGAATAGTAAGCCTATTTATCACATCGATAACTTCATAACTTCTTTTTACGAAAATAAGTTCTTAAAGTCTCATTCGGTAAAGAATATGAAGGCAACGTTAAAAATACTGTAAATTAAAAGGTACTTAGGTTTACTTAACATTATCGTCCGCGATATTAGTACCAATTTTACGACGGTAGAGTTTTCAAAAGATATTAGAATAATAGGTATCTAGTCCAAACAGGTACTTGAAAATGCCTACTAAAGCATTAGAAAAGTTAAAATGGTATATGCCTTACTTAGCCGAATGTATAATATTTTTATATTGAAGATGAAAAGCTTTACGGATTTCAAGGCACGTTCAAAAATAGTAATAAAGGTTGTTAACGATACTGTAGGCTCTAAAAGATTAATTTTAACTTTTCTAGTATTGAAAACGTTCCCACGTGTAACGAGTAAATCTTCCCCCTCGGCAAGTATTTAAAAACGTATTACGGCCTATAATAAAGCTTTGAGAGAACTACGAGGAAATTCGGTACGCCGCCAAATTAATAATGCCCTTAACACCAGAAATGGATCTTTAACGATGAACGTATTTACTTTATAATCATAAAATAAAGTCCTCGTCTAGCGGAAGCCAGGAAAATGAAAAATACTATATAAGATATTAAATATCACAAACCCTAAAGTAGTTGTTAAAACTGCTAACGATCCTATATCCTTTCGAACAACTTAAGTCAAGCCTTATATTAGGGGTATTAAAATTAAAGCCTCTTAAGCTCCTTCAGTTAAGCTACCGAGCTAATATAAACTTCTTTCATCCACTATGAACAAACCGATAAAACACCAACTACACATGCGACCCTCAAAAAAAGAAAAACGTTGAAACGAAACATTACATACCAGGCCGCATTTACAATACTGCTTAGATAAGCAAAAAAGAGAAGGATAACGAAGACTAAGTAGTAAATCTTAGGTTATAAGGGACTATTAAAACTTCCGGTAAATCTTTTAAGGAAAGCGACAGGGTCAAAATCGACAGCCTTCTAATTCGAGGAGTTATACAATTCGTGTCGAAACCCGATTTTGATCTTTAAAATTCGAACGTTACGATATTGAAGTCGAGGACAATCCACGAAATCAAGGGTAAAACCACGGGGCAACCGCATAAAAAATTACGTTTAATTGCTTAAGGATATAGCTATAAAGGCAAGGATTGAATCCTTACGTATTCATCGACAATTTAAAATATTAGTAAGCGCCTAGTCATTGCTTTAACAACAAATTTACCAGCTAAGCTTAGAGGAAAATTTACATTTAATAACCGTAACATTATATAAGTTTATATATAATTAGTAACGGATTTACAAATAATTATACTGTTGGAAATATCATAGGAATTACGTGTTATCTATCCGTTAAACACGGTAATACGGTATATTAAACCACTATGTAAACTAGCTAAAGCAGGTATCCACTAGCTTTCAACTTATTAATCGAACTTTAAATCCCGGTTGACGATAAAGTCTTCAACATACGCTCCATATTTACTAATGACCTAAAGAAGGACTTCGGCATAGTAGGTATATATATTAACGATACCATTTTCGCCGGAAAAGGTAACTTTATAAAGTCAAAGTAATAAACGATTAAAGAATTTAACTTCTAAAACCAAAAACTAATAAAGAAGTTCATGGGAAATAACTAATTAGACTTTAATAGATCGTTAATCCGTATACTTGATATTAATACCGGCTTTAGCTTTCGACAAAAGGGCTAGAGCGCTATTTTGGCTATAATGGATAATACTGACAAAGCTAAAGCGTAACTTTTCCTAAAGCAACATATTTGGGGTAGCTATATTACTACTTTATGCCAACCGGAAACTTCTTATGATCTATCCATTGTGACATAAACGCCAACACCAACGAATAAACACCTTTACCAGCTAAACGAAAAACTTGGGTAACAGATGCAGAACTAATACCGCGGGATTGATATAGTGTGAATCGACCTCTTAAAGAATAAGTAAAGAATTTTCACGGATGGATCTTTTACAAATAATATCGACTTAACTTTCTAAATAGGCTTTCTTATAACCCTTGTCAACGAAGACCAGTAAGAAAACCAGTTTAGCATCATTGGTAACCTAATCCAATAAACTTTCGTCAAGTATAAATGAATTACATGAAAGGTGTTGGTTTTGAAGGTTTATGGCATGATAATGGGATTTAACGTAGGTATCATACTATGAAAGACTCTTAAACTTATTATTAATCAGTTGATAATTCCTCTTATCCCATTGGTAATCTATACTAACTCAAAAAGCCCTTTTAAATGCTTCTCGAAGCTCGGAACTAGCAGCAAAAAGCGCCTAATAATTAATGTGATAGCACAACGTAAAGAGTACGATGGGAGAGAAATTAAGAAGTTCCGATAAATCGATGGCAAATATAACCCTACTAACGACATAAAGAAGGCATCGCCAAAGAAAGCCCTAGTAAGGCTTGTAAATAGCAATAGGTTGACTATACGCATCGAGGTATATATAGATAGGCCGCCCGGAATTCCCAGGCCACGTAACGGCGGACAGAGATATTCTAGCAGATTGGAAGATTGCCAGGGGATTAATAATGGTGGTCTATTTGAGTAGCACAGTTGAAGTAAAGATATAGAGGTTTGCGAAGGGCTGTGGTAGAAGAACTTTTTGTAGGAGTTGATAAACTTGGACCTCGGGGTAACGGCGGAATTAAGATCAAATAGGGTCAATTCATATGCAATTGCGTGCAATTCAGTATGGAATTTAACAGGAATTGATAGGGGTCTGGCCAGTTAACGAGGAGGCGATTTAAAAGCAACCAAAAAAGATTAGTCAGCCACACTGGCGTATGCGTACAAACTAAAAAGCCGCTAGTATTGAAATAGTATTGCACGTAGTGCAGTAGGCCAACTTTACTAACAGTAAAATTGGCCGTACTGTAAGTGTATTGCTTTGTGTAGACTTACTGCAATGGGAGTCAGTCGAGTGCAACAGACTGCACTTCACTCTAAGGCATGGGCCAAGCACTTGGCTATACAAATTATAGTGCAGACCAGCTAGCGGTCTGCTAAACCTAGAACAATTCATCCACCATCTGACCACGCAATACTACTGTTACTTCGACCACGATTCAAATCGACAACGTTGCAACGTCTAAGACCTACCAACAGAATGGAAATCACTCTCAATTATATTTAAATATTCCGGTAGTTAATTATGAATTTTCTTTTAATTTTTGTTCATCAGTTGGCTTTGATATACGTCAATAATATCGATTTTGGTATCGCGTAATTACAAAAAAGTGTTTTACAGCATTCATCTGTAATAACATAGCGGTAAGCAAAATGGATTCATGGACGTAGGAAAGTATTTTGAACCGTGTATTTAAAAGTAATTCACGCTGGGCCTCTTATATAAAAACGACATTCCTTTAATGTCGAATTGGCGGAAAAAATTGTAGGTTAGGTAACATTATATAAAATCTTGAACATTATTTTTTCAGTTGTATTGAGGCTGTTGTATGTTAATAATATTCACTCCTTCTTTCACGTAACCTATAAGTAAACTTTATTATACAATTACTATATTACTTACATTTACTCAAGTTATTATAAATATCGTATTGTTCCCGGCGTTCGATAACGTTTTGTCGCCCTATATATATTCGGTTTATGAATGTTTGATATCTCAAAACCTTAGCGTTTATTAAACTAAAAAAGATGGTAAGGGCTCCATCCGGTATATTAATCCAATTTATGAAACCAATTACGTCATATTATTCAGGGTGACGTTGGAGAATAATAGAAATTCCGATTGAGATATAAACTAAATATTGGAATAGTAATACCCGCAGTGTAGTAGATCAACTTTACTTACAGTAAATTTGACTATACTGTCTGCAAGTGGAGTGTATTATTCTATGTGAGCCTACTATATTGACTGTTAGTCAATTCCAGTATGTGCTAACTTCACAATAGGGCATGGACGAAGCAATTAACCATACAAATTACTGTGCAGACCAGTTAGCGGTCTGCTAAACCTAGAATAATACATCTACCATTTGACTATATAATACTACTGTTACTTCTACCAATGGAATCGACAACGTTATAACGTCTAAAGCTTTACCAACACTAATTGGTATTTATTAGGTTAAGTACAAATAATCTAGGTAAAAGAAGAAGTTACTTTCTAGTTGTACTTTGTTGAAGACTAAGACAAAGAAAAGATTTTTGCGGAAGGCTCCTACATACAATGTCGATTTTCGCGGCAGAAAGTAGAGAAAACTGTTAGGCTTCGTCGGTTTTTATGGCAACTTAATGGTAGCGATGGTATCGCTATCGAAAATACTAAGTAATCTTTATAGAGCTTTTTTAAAGACGTTGGGATTGACTGTTAGAAGTCTCAAAGTTCAGCAAGTTGTCAAACATCTAAGTAGTTACTTCTACGGGTGCTACAACTATAAAAACGACTAATTCACATAGCAAAAACCACGGAATAGTTTTTGTTCATTATTACGATAAATAGCTAAGAATTACAGATATGGATAAAACCTGACTAAGGTTTACCTAACTAATTACCTTATTCAGTATATCCTCAATGCGGACTTCGGCGAAGAGTATAAGCACGGTGCTCGTACCTTGTAAGAATTTCACAGTTTCTTTAACCATTAGATTGCTAATATGTGAAAGATAATTTAAAGTTGGGTTGAAGCCAAGTAAAAAAAGGAAGTTACTCTTTGAATCATTTATATCCCAAAAAAAAACCTATTAGGACTGGCAGAAACCTTCTTTAAACTAGATTAACACGAAAATCCCTGTTCAAATCCTAGACCTTATGATCAGTAAGGAAAAGATAAAGGCGTCAAAATGCTTTACGACCTTACACGCGTTTTAAGGGACCTCCTCTTTACCCTCGGCTAATTCAAGCCTTTGTAGGCGTTAAAGATAAGGAACTTATTAACTTATTCTGTAATTTGATACCTTTACATAATACTACGAAGTACACTTTTAGCGGTGACAAGTTACGTAAAGCAACAATTGACAACGTGGTAAAAGGAATCAACGTGGGAGATTTTCAACAGTTAATTAAATAAAAAAGTTTGGTTCCTTTAAACCTCCAAGCTTCCATTACCCTCTAGCCCTTTAACTAAAATCAATAAGTCCCTTAAAAATCTTCCTATACTACTTTTACCTATACAAGTAAGCGTGTTATAGGTTTTACCATAGGACTTTACCTATTAGGTTAGATAACAACCAACTACCTTTAACACAGCGTTCGGAAGCTTTAAGGCTTAAACTGCTGGGAAATATTAATAAGTACTGGGATAATTATCGCTACCTATCCCCAAAACCTATTAAAATGATTAATATTAATTACAAGTCTTGTAAACATTTGGTTGAGATTTAGAAACGACGTGAAAAGATGTAACGGAAAGCCTTGTAATCTTTTCAACACGAAGATAATATCTTTTTTAAGAATTTATATATAAATGGAGGTTTACCCTTTAGGTTTTTACTTACTACTTTCCGAAATATTTACAAAGCAAGTTAAGGATTATTACCTAATTTTTAGAACCCAAACAATTACCTTTCACGAAATTGATGATAATATAAAAAGCCACTTCAAATACGACGTTTACTTTACTTAACACTATATGGATTAGGCTATTAGGAAGTAAACCACAATAATAGGGATGAAAAACAAGTAATAAAGACTAATAAATGTATTAAATTACATATTTGATAAGTTAATGCTATACTAGTACGTCATGAGGAAAGCTTATGTTAGCGAAGCTACACTTCGCTAGTAGGTAAGAGTAGCCTTTACGGGCGTCAACGAGTTTCAAAAACATTTTATAATGCTCAAATACCATTTTTGAGGTTATTTTTAGCCAGTTACACTCCTTAGTCATTACTGTAATAGTGTAAATACCAAATTGATTCGGTATATACCTCTAATCGAAAGATTTCCCTAACGTAAAAAAAAAACCTTACGATAATCAATTACATTAAGCGTAAAGACGGTTTTAATCGCTTTTAACGCCTAATATATGGCTTATCAACTTCAAACTAAATGTAATAACCACGTTAACAACAATTAACTTAACAATGAAACGGACCCACTAGCCGTAAAAACGATCATTGTGATAGTGACAAAACATATTTGTGGATATTGCTATATATCTTTACAGATAGTATACATAGGTCAGAAGGCAGTATACTATACTGCAGGGTGCACTCCTGTAGGATGCACGATAACATATCACGCTGCAGGCTACACTCTTGAAAGACGCAAAAGTGTACCATGCATAGATTGGTTTGGAATGCTATTCCAGGCCGACGGCAATGCATGGAGTGGTTTAGAAGAAATATTTCAGAGTTATACATTCTGGGTGAGGGCTTATAAGTCCTTACCTATAAAGTACACCTTTAGATACTTCTTTTTCATTATATTTATCTTTACTATACTACAAATACCAATCATTTTTGATTTCTTTTCTAAATCCTGATGTTTACGTAAATATTTTAGGTTTTAAAAACTATTGATACTATTTAGCAGCCGACTCGGTTGACTATAAATAGCTTAGGAAAAAAAGACAAGCATTTATATTAAATACATATAAAGGGCTAATCAAGCGATACCGACTGTTTGTACTTTAACACTTCGTTTCTATAAAAATTATACGTCAACGTATACAAAGACTATAGAAACTAAGTAACTTAAAGAAAGAAATTTTTAACACGATATTATTAACTTTTGCTTAGCGCTTTATCTTGTAAAAGCCTTGTTACGCTACTATTAACCCTTATTTGAAGATTTGACGTACTCGAGCACTTTTTGAAGAGAGTCCTATCACGTACCAGGCCACTTAAGCCAAAATTACCAAGTTACGGAACCCTTCGCTAGGGACCATTTGATTTTACGAACCACTCGCTCTAGCAAAGTAACGATTGGTTACATACAAATGAATTAACCGATCAACTTACCAAATCGGTTACACACTCCGACTTCCTCTACCAAGTTCTGCTACAGTACGACAATACGAATAGACCATCGCACCTTAGATCATACAACGATACAACATTTCTTTTGCGTTATCCAATTTTCTACAACCGCCCTATTTATTCCAAATTGACTTACGTTTGCCATGTTCATTTCTAAGTTCGGTACTTAGAAAGTTTTAAGTTTTTTAAACCACTTGGCTAATATAGCGTTACTAACGCTAACAAAAACTAATTTAGAACACCTAATTGGCTTATAACATTGGTAAATATTATTTTAATTACATTAATTATTTTATTCGCTTTACATTCACTTAAATACCCTAAACTTTAAATGAACCTAGACACATTATATGATTACCAGATTTTAATATATCGTTTCAAAGCCCTAAAATAATTGAAACTATGGCCCCGAATCCAACAATGCTAAAGGAGGCTAGCGTTTCCTTTGACCTCCTGGTCAAGTATAAGTGAATCAAAAAGGCTATGATAAAGGAGATCGACCTGGGTCTTAAGGATAACAACATCGATTTACCAGTTGAGAAATAGAACCTCATATCGCAAACATAAACGTTTTGGCTGTTATATACAGTTTTTGAGAACAATGAACCTAAAGACCTAACTTACTAAATGAATTCCATAATAATTTCTCGGTTTGGATATTAAATATGTAATATGGAGAAAAACTTATTTTTACATAAGCTTTATTAATCTACCTAAAAAGAAGAGGAATTAATACCCTACGAGTAAGGAATGAGCTGTTTGTAGAGGCCTTATTCGAAATAACACAACTTACCAATGTATTAGGCTGGAAAAAATAAATTCGTGGCTTATGGAATTTGTCAATAGATATGACCTCACTGGATAAAAGAAACTATTATTGAAACGAAGGGGACCATACGTAAAACAAAACAACACCATTCCCTAGACTAGACGCAGGAGCCACAAGGAAAAAGAACACATATAATCCTCATCCACTATACTGAAACAATTTACCTCTATACCGGCCTATACCATAAAGTAAACCCAAATACCAAATCACTCACTGACGGAAAGCAACCCAACAGGCTATAACGAAGTCGGCCGGAGCGTAAAGAACAACCCGACCGGCCATAATAAAGTCAGCCGGAACGGAAAAAGCAACTCAACCGGCTATGGTAAAGTTACCCAAAACGAAGAGAATAACCCGACTCGGGAATCGAAAATCGAACGAAACATAAAAATAACCTAATTTAGGATATAATAAGTAACGAAGTTCGCTAATACGCATTATACAGACTAATGTATTTTAACCACGACCCTTATCGTAATATTATGACCCAAGTATATTGGCGAGTCAGGAAACAGGCCAGCATACAGCTGACCTACCGAGAGCCTGAAGTCCTACAAATCAGGCGGGGAACATCTCTTTGTCAGCACCAGACTAGGCAATCCTCCAGGGTTAGGGTTATCTAGATCACCAGTGCTCACTGAGCCTCAGTGAGCACCAGTAAGCCTCAGTGAGCACCGGTAAGCCTCAGTACTGAAGATGGTATAAAGGCCATAGAATATAAGGATACGGTCAGCACCACAAAGATATTATTTCCTTCATAGCTCTTCAGTTCTCAATCTAAGTATTTAGTCCTCACATCTGAATAGCCTAACGGCTAATGATCATTCTATAGCACGAAAAAACATCTTCTAATATTGCACCTTTATTACTTCTGCTACCTTACTGCTAATATAAACCCCCTGGAACCTTCTATTTACTCACGGGTATTTAGTGTGATCATTATAAGCGACCTCTCATTAGATTGTTTTCCTATGAACAAAAGCAATCCTACGAGCTTAACCAATTTTGCCAAACTATAGGATAGGGATAAAATCTAAAACGGCGAGCCTTACGACGAACTGAATAACAAAATACGTGTTATACTTAATATATATAAGAAACTGGATATTAAGCTATTATAATTCTACGTTATTTTACCCGGTATACTTTTCAAATAAACTAAGGAGTGGTATATGTACCACTTTATATAAGTGGATATATTTTCCGAGTATCATAATCGCTTTAAATCCTACTTTAAATACCGAGATTAATTCGGAGCCATATAATAGGGATCAAACCGGTACGAAGTAGAAATCTGTGAAAAATCAATAGAAAAATACCGTCAAAAACCCTTAGGAAATCTTTACTACCCTATTAACAAAGTTTTGAAAGTCTCTAATAACCTGCGGACCAAAATATAAAGAAGAAAAACTGTTCATTCAAATAGTAACAAAAACCTGCCATAAAAACCCGGATGTTGACTTTAAACTTTTTAAACAAAAAAAAATTAAAGACTTCTTGTATGAGCCTCAAAATATTACTAGAAACCTTTATACGCCAGAAAATAAGCTTCTGATTAATATTAGTCGTTGAAAAAACGAAAAACTAGGTTTGAATTTTCAAAATAAATTTTACAGAAGTAATCCACTTTGTTTCAAACCAGAGATTTAAGGTTTACCCAAAGTAAAACGAAAGCATAAATTATAAGTACCAAGGAGAAAGCCCCGGTAATAAAAAATGATGACGATTGTTCGAAAATTTCAAAAGGGTACCAAAGCTTTAATAATATTTTCGAAAAAACTTATGACATCTTACAAGGTGTAAAAACGTTGTATAATATACGGTAAATTTTGCTACTAACTCACAAACCACCCCACATACGAGTAAATTCGAATTAAACGATAGTTTGAACTCAATTTGGTACCCGAAAATCGGATAAAGACCAACTTTATTATATATATGGCTGAATTTAAAGGTGTGGATAACTGGCTTAATGCCTACTTATACGATGAAATATCCGGAAAAGACGATTCCGAGAACGATAACACCTATTTGTCAGTATAAGACGACGAAACCACCCACCATATCTTCACTGGATTATAGGACGCCTCCTTTAGGTATATCGACGGATTAAATTATATGAAGAAGGTATTCGATGCTTATATAACATTATAATTTACGTTATTTAATAAGTATGGAAATAGGTTTTAAGTTATTTTTCCTCATATTAAATTAGTCTAAATTTCAACAATTGGAAAGCGCCAGTTTGATGCGTTTACGGCAAAGTTTCCGAAATTTTAGCTCAATTGTATATGAAAATACTAAAAAGTCTTATTTAGTAAAGGCAAAGCGTTTTCGCTCAGAATATTCGTTGTAAATATACGTTTAGGGCCGGTTAAATTTTACGTGATAAACTTTAAAACATTTTCTCCGCTTTTATGAACGAATAAAAATAAGTTCGGAATCGAAGTCCGCAATATAACCTACTAACTTATCCGCGCCTTGGATAATATATCCGTATCACTCCAGTTTAAGTTCGGCTACTTATGGTTTTTTTCAAAAGGACGTATAATCGAAACCATTTATTTAATATTGATAAATCTATATATATTATACCGACAATTCGGTTACTCGGCTACAAACCGCTTTTTATGACTACTCTATACCGTAAGCTATATGAATGTAGGAAAGAGGGTATTTAAAGTTATCGAAAAGTTTTGTTATAAATTTTAGCTATATTAGCAGGTACCACGACGGTTTCAGTTCCGCTTTGAAAACGATATAAACTTTAACTATAAGTTAATCGTTCATATTATAGATTTAAATAGCTATACAATTTTTATGCCATCGATATAAAAATATAGGTTAAGGCTATCAAGTTTACACGAAAATTTTTCGCTAAAAACTATTAGGACGTTTTAGTTAAATATTAGTTTAACATTTATCCCAGGCCTCCTAATTAAATTATATTTAACTTTAATGCGGCCTGCGACTTTATCAAGTAATTAACCAAGGTACAGATAGCCGATAATAAATATAGGTAAATCCCAGTAAAAGTTCTATAGAGTATGCGAAAATGTAAACGGTATAACTGATCGTTAAAAAAGCGTATATAATGTTGTCGAAAAAGTTAAAGGGAAGTAGATCTAAGGTGTCTATCCTTTAGATAGCGGTTAGCACCGTTAATAACACTTTTGGCCTAAGTAGGCTTATCATTACGCTTTTCGTTTTCGAGGTTTACCCAAGGATTTATATAGGCTTTACTTTATTATTATTTCCAGTACAAACGCCTAATGCCGTGACAAAAGCTATGGTAGTTTTACGATAAATATAAGCTAATAACGACGTCTCCAAAGAGTTAGCTTTGTGGAATGGCCTATATAAAGCCGACCTTTTGAATTTATCATTATAGTTTGAAGTTTGGGTTAGGAAAAAAAAGCATGTATAAACTAAACCTTAAAAAATCAACAGATTGAAAGGTCATAATATACTAATTAATCTCCCAAACGGTACAAGTTCATTTTGATAAATGATAATACGCAGGTATAAAAGGGAAATAAAAGGAATCTGCTCAGATTCCCAAAATGACCAAAATCATTCATATAAAATCCCCTAAAACGACGGAAACTACCGGAATCGCTTATACTCCACCCCCCGAAATAACGAATTTAACTCGACTCCGCATTTAATTTTAGCCCGATTATGCCAGATAGAAACGGTATACCTACACCAACTCCGCTAAAACCTCGTTGCCGAAGACGACCCTTCGGTTGAAAAACGAAAAGAAAACGCTATGAAAACTATATTATAAATTTCTTTATTATGAAAAAGGAATTAATAGACCGCGAACTGAGCTTAAAACTTCGGCATAGAGGTATGGTTACCACCTTAAATATCCTATTCGAATAATTTACCTGAAAAGAAATTTCAGCTTTAATCAATTAAAGCGTACTTCGCTTCAAATTATTCGACCCTACCATTTACGGTACTTATAGGAGTTTTCTAACTAGTTTCATCTACATAATAAAAGATAAGACTAAAAAACCTTACGAAAAGACTCGCCTAATTATTAAAGATTATAACTACGAAGGCAAAAAGTATATCATAACTTAGTTACCTACGTTGTGACGAGTTAACCAGCATTTGATTTTTGCTTTCGTAGCCATTTCAATCGAACCATATAACCTGTAACTCGAATTTCGTGATATAACACAGGCTTCCACATAATTTTGAAAACAGTTAAAACGGTGGATTGACGTTAATATATTCAAAAACCTCAAATAATATTATCTTCTTAAAAAAAATCTATGTATCGTGAAGCTTGTTTACGGCTTGTCTAAAGCCCGTATATATTAGTACAACATTTATTAAAAATACTATAAAAAAAGTTGCGGGATAACCAACTTTATCTTGAAGCTATGCATATTATTATCTACTGCCCATTCAAAGGGCTTTATACTTACGGAAATGTAAATAAACGATACTTTGACGTAATGTAACTACTCGTTTTTTAGGTTTAATGAGAGCAAATTTTCGGAGGCCGGCTTAAAAGCGAATTTTAAAACCTATCTATTAAAAGATATTATAATCAACTTAAAAAGTATTACAATTATATTCCGAAATTGCACTTTGGAACTTATGTAAAAAGAATAGCTGGATGAGGTAGCTTTTATCGTTTTGAATAACGTAAAACTGGCCGATAAATATAGATGTTAGTGTGTACACGGAGTATAGGTTACGTTTATACCATCGCCAAAAGCGGTATTCGATCTTTAGGTCGTCACATAGTGTTCAACCGACCCCAAAAACGATACATATAAGTTGGTTAATGAATGCGTTTTATAATAAACATAAAATTCAAAGTAAGGTTTTTAATATATATCGCTATATATACGTATTATCAATTTTTTTCAATAACGGTTTTTTTGCCAATAATAACAACCATAACTTATAAATCGATTTCTTCTTTATATTCAGTAACAAATTACCAGCTCAAAACGGCTTTAAGCTTTATATAAATATTATATATTGAAGCTTTACTAATTATGACAAGGTTACGAGGCGAGTTTTTGTTTTCTTAATTTACGGTATAGTTAAAAGCTTCGATTCGAATATTATTATATCAATAACAGTACGAATAATTATTTCCAACCTTAATTTACGTATTATTCCTTTGGTTATTTGTACTCATTTTTTCTGGCTTTATGAATGCCTGGTTTAACTAGGTACTACGGACGAAAAACGACGAATAATCGATATTATAGCTTTAAACGAGTTATACGAACGCCGGGAAATCGATGAAATTAAATGAATTAATGGCAAGTTAAAGCCAATAAACGTAATAATGAAGGTAACCACAAACGGCATTTCAAAAAAAATTATATCAATAAATAAGTTATTTATTAGGGTTATGGAAAAAGTTAAACGATTTTAATAAACCGTTACACCGATTTATAATAATTTGGATCGGTTCATCGATATTATATCCCCCGATTTATATTTTTCTTTTACTTCATACGACTATTTATACCGATCTTCACGAATTACTTTTTTCATTCTATATTTACCGATTTCCAACGAACTAGATCGACTTATTTATGTTATTCGCGTCGACTTATATTTCGTTTTTACCAGATACGACTATTAGTATCGATTTAATATATTGCCTCTTTTCTTTTGCGTTTCATGTACCGATTTTGGCATATTATGGTTTTTTTTTATATTTTATGTTATATTTATTACTTCAAACTTTGTTTATGTAATCCCATAAGATTACTATATAACGTATTACAATATAGCCAGATATATCGGCCCAGTAGAAAGGGAATTCATTTATTATTCAAATGAGAGGGCGACGTCATCGTGTCCTCATTATACTCTTCGTTGCTTTCACTTTTTATATCAACGTTATCGCTATTACCGTTAACGATATTATTAATCTTTCACAAGGATATGACCTTATACCTTATTATTTATACCATTAGGTAAAGGTATAAGAAAGGGATTACCCTCTTCGTGGCGAAGTACGATAACGTCGTCGAACTCGCCTGCGTAATCTATATGTAAGCCCATTTTCTAGGCGACGAAGACGGTTATCGTCACTTCATTTCGCCGGTTAACGCCTATTACTAATCAATATCGGTTGATTTAACTTAGTTGCGATAAAAAAAAAATTTAAATTCGCCTTGAACGAGTATTTTTACTAAAGATTTTTAGGATTCCTTCAAAACTTACCAAAAAGCCGGCGGGCGCATAATACGGCTTCAGTTTACGGCTTTAGGACTACCGGAATGGGGGTACACGAGCTATTGGTCCGTTCGTAACGGTGGTAACACGTTAAGCGACCTCTGCTTTCGTGGTAATCGCCAATAAACTTATCTGCGGCTGCGAATGCGATATACAATATGTAGGACGTATTTATTAACGGCTTAGGATTACGACCCCGTGTTCTTCGCTTTAATGTTTAACGCTTTAAAGAGGTTTTACGGAGTACCCTAGCGATACGGAACTCGAGGCGGGGAAGGAAATTCGCTTCGTACTTTTTATTTACTAAAGATCGGGTTGGAGGTATAGAAGTACATAAACTGGAAAATACGTACCCTAACGTAATTACTTTAACTTACGTTTACGATATAAAGGGGACCCTATGGGTAGAATGGTTTTTCCCTATAAGGAAAGGGTAGGGTTTATAAGCTTAGGAGCTCCCCGTTCCTTCTTCGAGCTGTGGAAGGGGGAGGGAAAGAGGGGAGAGGAGGAGGTCGGCGCGGCGGCGTCGGGGAGGAGCGAAGCGGAGGCGGTAGTTAGGCTGGGAGATGTAGGGGCGGTAGAGCTTGGTGACGTAGCGGCGGCGGGGGTAGTGGAAACAGAGGAGGTGGCAGCGAAGGGTCTTAGCAGCACATCGGCTGGCGGCGTAGCAGCAATGGACGAGATTTCGCCCGAAGAGGGCGGACTTTTACTATTATTAGTGGTAGTGGTGGTGGATGAAGCAACAGTTATAGTAGTGGCGGCGGCGGCGGTAGCGGCGCATTGCCGCTTGCGCGTTAGGTAATGTTTTATAATGCGGTTCTTACACGGTATTTATTCTGAAAAATGGGTTAGTATATGTGTAGGCTAAGTAACCTACACATTAAAGCTACTTGGTTTATTAGAATAAACCAAAAGTTAAGTTAAAAAAGGGACTTATATTAGTTGAAATTACGCGCCTTTAAAGGAAAACAAAAAGGAAGTTTTACTCGGAGTGATAGCGATATATCTTTTTATACTCACATACTACGCAATCGCGTAATTTCCCTACATGATCACCCCTGAGTCATTACCTCTACGTAACCACCCTTATTAAAAATAATAAAAGGCGTTATTACCAACTATATCGCCTTTCTTGGGCTATACTAACTAGGGCTGAATTACAATCATTACCACGTCTAGACTTTGCTGATTCCAACCGACTTACAATTACCATAGTAGCCAGACTTTGCTGATTTTAGCCGAACTACTGTTTATTTGGACCTTTTACCGCTAATACGTTAATAATACTGTTATTATTATTGATTAGGACCTTTTACGACCAATATAAGAACAATACTAGTGTTACTGCTAATTTAAACTTTTCGCGATTAATACGCTAATAATACTACTACTATGAGGTTGTAGGTATGAAGTATATAAGGGAGAAAGAAAAAATTGCCTGGGTTAATATTACTATATACCCATACAAATAATATATATAAGCCAAAGGAAAATGTATTATATTAAAGGGTGCATTTCTATAAAGTGTACGATAATGTGTTACGTTTCAAGCTGCATTTTTGTAAAACATAAAAGTGTACATGTAAAGATCGGTTTGGAATACTATTCCAGGTAGACAGCAATACGTGGAGCGTTTTAGAAGAAGTATTCCAGAGTCATACGTTCTGGGCAAGGGCTTATAAGACCTCACCTGTAACGTACACCTCTGGATACTTCTTGATCATCTTCATCTTGAATATACTACAAATATCTATCATTCTTGAGTACTCTTCTAAGACCTTATGATTGGGTGAATATTCTAGGCTAAAGACCTACCGACAATAATAAATTTCTAGTAAGTCTAGCTATTAGTTCATTCACTACCTTCCTACCAAACAAATTGACTCAAAGATAATATATCAAATTTGATAACCTATTACTTTTTAACTGAATTACCCAAATCAAATGCATAAGTTCAATGGCGACGAGCTAATTTACGGCAACGATACCCCTCAGTAAATGAATTGCAATAAAAACTTAGCTTTTAGTAAAACCTAGTAATTAGTCGACCGGGCCTTTCTATGCTTCTTAGGTGGTAAAAACCCCTACCTTTACCTTAATAAAGCCTCTAGCCCCTTATAAACCTTTGATCCTCACGATCTTTATGCGGACCATACGTTTTAAGGTATTATACTAAATATAGAGTTAATAAGGTACTTAGTGGAAGGTTATTATTAATATATATGACTATAAATTGAATGCATTAAAGCAACTAAAATGAATCGTTACGAGTCTAGTAAGTCTAAAGTTGGCTTTAAACTAGGCGAACAATTATCTTTAATAAGAATGAAAGTAATTTAAATTGTTTTCAAATTGAATAACTTTTATATCTTTAAGTTTCTTACCCTTTTCCTTTTTTTATTTTTTCACTTAAAGGATATAAAAACTCTTCACTTTAACGTTAACTTTAACGTTAATGTAAACAAATTACATGAAAACGATACAAGGTTTCCTCTCATCTTTATGTGGGGGAATTATAATTTTATCTTTTAATCCTTAAGGTAATGGTATTAAACCTAAAGAAGTTAAATATACGTTAATTTTACTGTTATTTAAACCACCAAACTATTAACAGGTTTTATAGATTCTTGAAATGTATAAGACATGAAAATGTGGAATAATTCACTTCAATAGTGATCGGAAAACTTCGCTACTATTATTGAATATATAAACAAGCAAATGAAAAAATAAATTTTTTATTAAAATACTATGAATACTTTAACCATAAGGTATTTATGAATATATTTCAATGAAATAATAAGACTGTTTTTTACGTCTTCAACTTCGCAACCACGTTTTTTGGAGCCAAATTGTCAAAATTCATTTCGGTAAAGCATAGGTAGAAAAAGCTAAGGATTCTATGAACTAATACGTACTGAGGTTTACCCAACATTATCGTTCACGATACCCCTACCAACTTTATGGCGGCAGAGTTTTAAATAAAAGGTTAAGATAATAGAAATCAAATACATATAAGTACCTGTTAAGTCCCATTGAATTTTTGGGAAAGTCGAAAGGGCACACGCGTTACTTCGCCGAACGTATTATATTTTCATACTAGAGATTAAAAGCTTTACGAATTTAAAGGCACGCTATTCAATAGCGGTAAAAGGTCTCAACAGTATTATTGTCCCTAATGGAAAAATATTAACGCTATAGGTTTTAAAAGCGTACCTACGCCAGTTGAGTAGATTTCTGCTATGAACAAGTACCTAGAAATGAGCTTCAGCTTACCATAAAATAATAAAGTAATTACTAAAGGAATGGATAAGTTGATAAGTTCAAGATGCCCTTAATACTAAAAATGACCCTACGATTATCGGCGTACTTGTTTTTCTGTTACAAAATAAAGAGTTCGTGTAACGTAACTCGGGTAAATAGGAGAGTATACATAAAGCCTTGGATATCGGCAACTTTAAAGTAGTTTTTAAAGCTATTAACGGCTTCATACCGTTTTGAATTACCCAGGTTAAACCTTATATTAAAAAAACCTAACAGTAAAAACTTGTCAGTTGCTTGACCGGAATAATCCAAACCTTTTCCACCTATTATGAATAATACGGTAAAACGCCGCTGGTGCTGAAGACCTCCGGAGAGTAGGGACTTTCAAGAAGAGAAAAATAAACCGGATGGTATTCATAATCCTGCTTGAGTAAATAGGAAAGAAAAGGGTAACAAAGGCTTGAAACTAAAACTTTAAATATAAGGTATCATTAAAACCTTTAACAGATCCTTTAAAGAAGACGAAAAGATCGAAATTAACGGCTGATTAATTCAATGAGTCGTACAATTCGTATCGAAGGTCGACTTCAACCTTCAAAACCCAAATTTCACGATTTTTAAGTTGAAGATTATCGACGGGGTTATCGTTAAGACTACCAGACAGCCGTACGAAAAATTACGTTAAATCGCGTGAGGATACGGCGCTAAAAGCAAAGCCTAGATCCACACATAGTCATTAACGATTTAAAAAATCATTGAATGTTTAATAGTTGTTTTAATAAAACGATTACTAGCTAAGACTAAAGTTTCATTAACATTTAATAACCCAAATATAACGTAAACACATACGAAATTAGTAATAGACCTGTAACGAATCATACTACTAAAATTGTTCAAGGACTATGTGCTATTTACCCTTCAAGTATATTCATACAATATATAAAATCTTTGTACGGACTTCTTCAAACAGGCGTTTATTAGATTCTTACTTAGTAATCGCATTTTAGGTTAAGGCTAGGTATAAATTCCTTAATATACGCCTCTTATGTACTAGTGTTATAAGAGAAAGACTTCGACTTAGTGAGTATACGAATTAACGATATCTTTTTCGTTAGAACGGCTCGCTTGGTGGTATTATATCAGCAGACGATTAAGGACTTTAAATTCTGGCATTAGAAGCTGATTATGACCTCCGCTAAAAGCAACCAACTTGAGTTTAACGGATTTTCAATTCGTATAATTAGGGTTAATACTGGCTTTAGCTTTCGTTGAAAGGTTTAAAGCGTTAAATTAATTATAATCAATAAGACCAAAAAAGCCAAAGCTTAAAGGTACCTGAAAAAGCGTGCCCATGATGATTATATCTTCACTTTGTACCCACAAAGGCCACTTACGATTGATTTGTTATGTTATAAAAAAAGAACCTAATATATTCAAATTTTAAGCAGATAAATAAGATGCTTAAATAACAAATAAGAAACTTGAACAAAGAGATTGAAGTAGTCTTAATCGACCTGTCTAGGGTTAACTTAATAATCTTTACGGTTGGATACTTGAAAAATGATACCGACCCATCTTCATATATTGGCTTCCTAATAACTTTCGTTAATAATGACAAGCGGAAAAGTAGTTTAATATTACCGGTATCCTAATCCATTAAACCTCTATTAAATACAAAATTATTACGTGAAGAGTACTAGCATCAAAGGTTTACAATATAATAATAGGCTTGAATATAGGTGTAGAGCTATGAGAAACCCTTGACATTATTACTATGAAGCTAAAGATATCTCCTATTCCATTGGTTATTTGTATGGACTCGGGGAGTATATTTCAACACCTTTGAAAACTTGCAACTACTAACGAAAAACGTTTGATGATCGACGTCATAGCATTCTGCGAAACCTACAAAGGGAGGGGTAAAAAGTGTTGAGGTGAATTAACGGTAAAAATAACCTTATTAACACTATAATGAAGTTATCACCAAACAATGCCTTTGAAAGGTGTGTAAACAGTAACAGGTTAACCATACCTATCGAGGGTTACGTTAATAGGTCGCTCGGCAAGGCCAAATTATGTGGCGCCGGTTAGAGATGTGCTAGCGAACTGGAAAAATACCAGGGGACTAACGATAGCGACTTGTTTGATTGATATCGCTAAAGTAGAGGTTTATATAGGCTTATAGCAAAAGAAATTTGTGTAGAAGTTAATAAACTTCGACCTGGGAGCCATGGAGCAATTAAGGGAAACTGAGGTTAATTTAAGTATAAATGGGTGCAGTTTGATGTGGACGTTTATTGTAATTAACTAGAGTTTGGCCAGTTAACGAGGAGGCAATTCGGCAGTAGCTAGAAAAGATTCATTAACCAGCCTAGCGTGCGCGTACAGACCAAAAAGCCAACAGTGTTGAAATATTAATACTTACAGTGTAGTAGGTTAACTTTACTTACAGTCAAATTGACTATATTGACTATAAGTTAAGTGTATTATTTTGTATAGACTTATTGAATTGAATGTGAGTCAAATACAGTATGTGCCCACTTCACACTTGGATACGGGCCAATAAATAGGCCATACAAATGTTATAACCCAAGCACATTGTCGGGTCAGGAAACAGGCCAGCATGTAGTTGAGCTACTGAGAACCTGAAGTCTAACACATTAGGCGGGGAATATTTTTTTGTCAGCACCAGACTAGGAAATACTTCAGGGTTAGGGTTATCTAGATCACAAGTGCTTACTGAGCCTCAGTGAGCACCGGTGAGCCTCATTGAGCACTGATGAACGTCACTGAGCAGCAATGAGCCAGTACTGAAGAAGGTATAAAGGCCATAGGATATAAGGACACGGTCAGCACCACATAGATATTATTTCCTTCATAGCTCTTCAGTTGTCAATCTAAGTATTCAGTCTACATATCTGAATAGCCTAACGGCTAGTGATCATCCTACAGCACGAATACATATCTTCTTGATATTGCAACTTTGTTTCCTCTGCTACCTTACTGTTAACATAAACCCTCTGACACCTTCTATTCAATCACGGGTATTTAGCGTGATCATAACAACAAATTAATGTTTAGACCGGCTAGCGGTCTGCCAAACCTATAACTATTTATCCACCACTTGACCATATAATACTACTAGTACTTCGACCAATCGAACTGACAACGTTACAACGTCTAAGCCCTATCGACAGTAAGCGCATTTATCGTCAGATGATCCCTTTGATGAAAAGCTTGAGTTAAGATTATCAATAAGGATTAGAGTTTAATTACAAAAAGCTTCTTAAATTTATTTCCAACGATTGAAATTGAATAGGAGTTTTACCAAATTATAATGGATTTTGACCCCGCGAACGGCTCATTTACTAAATAAGAGTCGGATTTTCCCATTCAAAAGAATTATCTGTATTCGATAAAAGACCACAAGTTTTATAGTAAAAGGAATTAGAGCCCAATTAACAAAATCTTTTATACTGGCGTTTTCTTAGGCGTCGACAGTCTCGGCATCTCTCTATAAAGCGGGGTCCAGAAAAAGGGAGTAACTTAATGGAACCGTTCTATAATATAATATTACATAACCACTGGATCCATAAATACATATAGGAAGTACGGGTTGTACCGCGTTCTTTCCAATAAATTATTAGAATATACTAGTATAATAAGATTTTATCTCCCAGATTTTTTTAGCTTGACATGCATTTTAATTGTTACACCTAATCATCGTAATCTACTTAAATGAACCCTTTACTGCAACCTTTGTATTTTAACATATCCTACCAAAACAAAAGCAACCCACCGAAATACAAATAAATTTCCCTTCTTTTTGCCGAACAGCCGCTACTTGATTACCGTAAATCGAAAGAAACAATCCATCAAATTTATCCGATTCAAAAGTCTCCGTATATTATCCGGGGGCATAATCCCTCACTAAAAACACCAAATTATGATCTCGTATTAAACGTACGCCACGCATATAAATATACCAATGAGAATATCCGCCTTTATAAAGCTAAAACTGTTAATATTTATTTATTACCCTAATCCACTCGCTATTACCAACAAGGCCAAAAACCTCAACAAACTCTTTAAAAAATTCAATTGTTACACCCGTATAAATCTCACCATCATATACCAATAAGTAAACGTTCAACGATACGATTTTAGCTTGAATCGTAACTTTTCTTTCTATTACCTTCGAAACCTCGATTTAAGTTTTTTTTTACAAGTGATATATATTTGACGTTGAACCTTCCTTCATTATATATATGTGTGTGTGTGTGTTTGTGGGTGTATTTACAAAGAACCAAAAAGGAGGTTGTTTTGAATAAAAAAACCAATATCGGTATCCTTATTAAAAAGTGATTTATTAATGAATACAACACCAATATAATATATAACGCACCTCGTGAAAGTTTAATTCACAGATTGAATGAGAAACGAATTAAATTCTACGCGTTTTAAAAAAGAGTAACCAAGGTGGAGCCTGTTGATATTAACTTCAAAAACTTTAAAACCTCCAACAAAAACCCGTCAATCCTCTTCCTACCTTTTTTAAAAATATAATATATTATATAAGAAGGTATTTTAAATAATCGTACAAAATTTTGAATGGATTTCATTATACATAACGTTTGTTTATATTGTTAAGAAGACTACTATCCTTTTAAGCCATGTTCTTTTAACTTACATAGGTTTTGGATTTGTCAGGGTACAAGGTTTTGTACTTTCGTTCGTCGAAACGGTCGATACTACGATAACCTTCGTAAAAGCGTTAGAATAGGGCGTGCTAAGGGCTCTTCGATAGGTTCCATATACCTATTAGGTCTTAGTAAGGAGGGGTAGAAAAAAGAAACGTAGGCCTATATACAGGCCTATCTGTCCATATCCCTAGGCTCCAATTTATTAAGTGGTTGGTTGCGTAAGCCACGATAAATAATACTAATACGCGGTGCTTAATAAAGCCGAGACCGTTGAATCGTACAAAAAAGGCGTTAATGACCAATTTATAGGCACTATAAACAGACTTACAAATTTACTAATTGCGTCTTTACTCATCGAAGGCTTTGTAGAGGGTCTTGATACTAAATCGTTCGATTCGATAGATAGCAGCGTCCTTCCCCGCCAGAGGTGGTCGAGTTGCCCCGCGTTTTTGCTAAAGCCCGCAAATATTTTGAAAAGATCCGGCGGCCTTTATAAGCGCGCTAAGGGCACGCATTGTCGGTTTAGCCCTTTTGTAGGAGCTATAGAGAGAGCAATTGAAAAGGTTTTGTTGGCAATATTAGCGAATCACATATAAATCTTTTGGCAGCACTAACAGTTACAACAGTTACCTATGAATGTGTCAGTAAGGAGGTGTAAAAAGAAAAACATGTAAATATATTACAATGTATAGGCACGTGACATTAACGACGGTATATTCATTGACAAATACACAAAAAGATCCTTATTCAATCAATTTAAGAAGAAAAATCGTTGATATTCACCGTGAAAAAGTGTTTAACTTCCCTTTCAATAAATTCATTGGCAGTTCCCCCATTTCTTTTGGTGTTTCTACCAGAATTCTATTTAACAAATTAATATCTCCGAAAAACTATTTTAATGGCTCCTGCCATAGAAAACGCTAAAGGGACAAATTGACACCACACTCCCTCGGCGCGCTTATAATAGACGTTCGACTTTTATAAAAAATTCAAAGGATCTAGCAGGAGAGCTAGAAAAAGGACCGCCCTTTATACAAAAAGATGTCGTTATATACCAACCTTTAAGCTTTAGCGTTAATATTAATTTTAGGGACTTCAATGTATAAAGACGTGATATAAAAGTTCGAAATTCCATGTATCGAGTTTACGAATGGCTTATTAACATTGGAATCTATTATTTCCTTGGGCTCAGATTTACTAGATAACACGTTCTAGTATTACGTATCGCTATGTACGTTACTGTTAATATTGCGGGCATGGGCTCGTGCTTTTAGCTAGGAGGGTATTGTTCAACGTAAGTCAAATTTTGGATATTACTATAAACCCAAACAGCTAGTATACATACGTCAAGTGGCAATGCACTATCTTGTAAAGTGCACTCCTGCAGGATGCACGATAACGTGTCATGCTACAGGCTGTACTTTTACAAAGTGTAAAGTGCATCATATGTAGCGTAGTCTATAAAGAGTGTTTCAAAGTATGTGGAAAAAGGGTCACTTCTCGTATAAGAGATTTAAAACCTTTTATTCGTGGAGTATACTCTCTGAAATTCTTTTTACTAACCTATCTATCTATATTTATCATAATATCAATTTTACGATAACTTTTTAATTATATTTACGTATATGATGATCTGATCTATACTAATTAGTGATTAATCAAATTTATTACAAATAACTAAGGCGAAGAAAGATAAACCAAAGTTGAATACCTATAGCGAGATACTGTAACGGTTCCAACTATCTATAATTTACAACTAAGCATGGAAAGAAACTATATGGGAATATAAAATTACACGAAGGCGCTTTTGAAACACGAAACATAGTAAGATTGTAAGACTCGAAGTGAGTTTTAAAATAAACACTTTGGTACGACATTGTTAACTAGTTGGTGTTTTATTTCCTAAGTTCCGTTACGCTCACCGTTAATTCATTTTAAAACTTTCAACGCACACGAGCACTTTTTTAAAAACGTTCTATTACGTATTAAGACACGTAAACTATAACTACCAAGTTTTGGAACACTTCGTTAGAACTCACCTAATTAAAACGTAACATCTCAACCGTTTACAAAACCCAAAAGCGGTTACAAACGTAATATTTACATCGTTCATGAAACTCAAAAGCTGTTATAAGTACAATAGCCAAACAGCTTACAACTACTAGAAGCGGCTATAATGCGAGAATTCGAACCGTCTTCTAAATACGAACCAAATATTATACATCGTATTACACTATATAACTGCCTATATCCATAATCTTTTCCTTTCCATTTTAACATTTACCCTATCCGCTTCCCTACTCTCGCCTTACATTACGTATTTCAAGATTTGTTCTTACAACGTTTTAACTTTCCTAATCATTCAATTAGTATAAAGTTAAAAACGTTATTAAAACCATAATAAATCGCTTAATAAAACTATAGATACATTTTATTTATATACTTTTCAAAATTTATTTATATTGATAAACGTTAAAACCTTATTTCTTTAGTATTTATGCGTTTGTACACTTTTTCTTTAAACCTAAAACCCACTCGAATCCTCATTACGATACAAAACCGATAATTTAACCCGCTTGAATATTACAGGTATATGTAAAAATCACCTACCCCGAATACAATTATAGCTATACTAATCATTCATTTGGTGAATGTTAACAAATATATGAAATACTTTCTCATATACCCTTTGCTTCATATGAATATTTTGAAGTATCCAGACATAAGCTTATAGAATAGTAAAATAAAAATATAAGTAAAAGATTTGAACCATTTTATAGAATTTACGTATATTATCAATATGATCTTTAACAACTGTGATGGCGAAATTGAAAGGCGCGACTTATTCGACGATTTTAAAGAGGCCTTTTCAAATTAGACGCCGGATATGTTATATATGATTGATAGTAAGATTTCTGGAATATTACGAAAAGAACTACGAAGCAATAGTTTTAATACAACCAGTAAAAACAACAACCGTATTGGAAAGGCTTTATCGATGACAGCTTAATTTATATAAATGTCGAAATAGATAGAGAGTAAAGTAATAAAAGTATGTTTTGTAAAAGAATATTGAATGGAAAAGAGTTAGTAGTGCTCATTTGAAATAATAGACCGTAAACGAAAAAATCTTACGTAAATAGATAAGAAACGTTGGGTAAGGATGAACGTCCACCGTGAAATGGAAACGGAGTTGCAACAATCGACGGAAAAGCAGGAAGTACTATAAAAATAATTCACGACGAGAGTTGCATACGAAACTTCCCCAAAACATAACTTTCAATGAAAACCAAAATAAAATTACGCCTCAAACATAATGAATAATTAGTTTGATTACGATAAATGCGGTCCGAATAAAGAAAAAACCCCGTCTCGAAATATAATTGACGTTATAAAACGTTAATACGTACCTTACGGATTAGTACCTACGAACCATAACCCCTATCATAACCTTGCACCGTATCTCTTTTCTATTAATAAAAGCGATCTTATGAAGCTCACCAACTTTTCTACGCTTTAAGAAAAAGACTAAAATTAAATGACGAGACGAACAATATATTCGACAATAATACATGTGTTATATTTAATTTATACAAAAGGCTGGATATCGAGCCGTTTTAATTTTGCGTCATCTTACTTAGCATACTATTTAGGTAGGCTAAAGATTAATACATTTACCACTTAAAGGAAGTAAATATATTTGCAGAAAGTTACGGCCACCTGAAATAATACTTTAATATATAGATTAACCACAAGCTTTACAAAAGGAACTGGACTAACACGATATGAAAATCCGTAAAACATAAAAGAAATAACGTTACTAAAAACCAAAAACAGTTATTTATAACATTATAAACTTAATTCTGAAAGTATCAAACAGAATTTAAACCGGAATATGAGGGTAATAAACTATTTATCCAAACAATAGCAGAAGTTTGTTATGAAAACCTAAATTTTAACATAATATTATGAATACTTAAAAAAGACTTTTACACCTTTGATATAGGTTTTGAAACATCGTTCGAAACATTTATACGTCGATAGATTAACCTCATATTAGTATTTTGGGCTAATGATATAAAAGACGAATACCAACTTACTAAAATGAACCTTATCGAAAATATTTATTACTTTTTCAATATAAAATTAACCATATATCTAAAGTAAAACGAGCGCATAAAGTATGTGTATTAAAAATGGAACCAAAGTAATAAAGAGTAGAGAAGAGTTTATTATAATAGGCGAAAAGTACCGCGATTATTATGATACTTACGAAAACGTATACGGAGCTTTATAAGCTTACAAAAACGTTATATCGTATACGGTAAAATTAGCTGTTAATTAATCAATTACTTAGTTTACGATTAAATCTATGTCAAACGATGTATTCAGGCTGATCACTTATTTTAAGACTGGATTAAAGCCAATTTTACAGTATACGTAGCTAATTGCGAAGGCGTAAATAATGAACTTGATGTCTACCTTCATAAATGTACCTCCGGAGAAGAAAACTATAAATATAATAATACTTATTTGACAGTCTAAGACGATGAAATCCCCTAACGCATTTTTACTGGCCTATAAGATGCCATCTTTTTATATATTACAGGCTTAAATTTAGTAAACGGAGTGTTAAGCGCCTACATATTATTACAGTTTATATTTTTAAACAAATACAGCTACTTGTTTTAATATCTTATACATGATACTGGTACTGCCGAGATTTCAACGGACGGAAAACAATAATTAGATGTATTCGTAGTAAAGTTTTAAAAGTTTGAGTTAAACAGAATAGAAAAATATCGAAAGGTTTTATTCGGTAAAGGTAAAAAGTCATCGTTAGGAACGGGCGTTATAAATACACAATTCGGACCGGCTAAACTTTACTTAATAAACTTTGAAATTTCTTTTTTACTTCCATTGGTTAGAATAAATAAACTTGTAATTAAGGTCCGACATACGAGTAACCAGCTCATTCGTGTTTCGAATAGTATATCTATACCATCTCGGCTTAAGTTCAGCTATTTGTAAATTTTCACCAAGGTATATACGATTAAATTTATTTATTCAACGTGGCCAGAATTACGGATATTACACAGCCGATTCAGATAACAACTTTTAAAACACCTGTTACAACAAGTGTATATTGTAGGTTATACGAATATAGGAAAGGACTTACTTAAAGCTATTGAAAGTTTTGCCGTAAATATTATCTATATTTACAAATCTTACATCGGTTTAAGTTACGCCTCCAAAATAATATAAAATTTCATTAAGATATAATTATTATTATTTTATATTTAAATAATTAACCGGTAGATACTATTATTGATATGACATTATTATTTTTAATTGTTAACTTTTCATAAAACGTTTCCCTTAAAAATTACTAAACCGTTTTCGATACTTATGAATTCAAAGTTTACCAAGGGTTTCCTGATTGAATTACTTACAACGTCAGTACGGCTTTCGACTTTACTAATTAGTAGACCAAAGTTATAATCGTCGGTAATGAATATGAACAGATACTGGTAAAAGTACAATAAAGTATTGGTAAGTATAAACCGTACAATAAATCGCCTAAAAGGGAATATACGGTATTTTTAAAAAATCTAAAGGGTATAAGTTTTAAGGAATTTATTCTGTAGATAAAGATTCACGCTGTTAATGAAATTTTCGACCCGAATAGGCTTATCCCTATGTTATTTATTTTTAATATTTTTCCAGGGGTTTACGTAGACTTTTTACTATTGTTCACTACAGTGTAAAGGGATGATTTTGTGGTAAAAGCCATTGTAGCGTTACGTTTTTTACGGTCAAAGAAAGACGTTTTCAAAGCATTGATTACAAAGAATGACTTACATAAAATTGGCGTTTTAGACCTATCATTATAATCTAAAGTCCTGATTTAGAAATTTAAGGATGGATACACGGACCTAGAAAATATTGACGGGTTTAAAATCTATAATAATTTTTTCATTTGTTAAACAGTACGAGTTCGTTTCGCTTCACCGTGGTACGAAAGTATAAAAGAGAGATGGATAGGAGCGGTTCAAAATTGTAATCCAATTTAAACCACCAACGGGAAAGCCCTTAAAACGGAGAATCTAAACTGTTTTCAGTTTTAGCCTACCCCCGGAATCCACGTTCCACCCGTCTTTACAAACTTAAGCGGATCGTTTATACTAATTCCACCAATACCTCGTCGCTAGGGCCGCTTTTTTTTTTTGAAAACTAAAAAACATCCTGAAGCCTTTGCCGTAAATTCCTTTATTATTTGAAAGGAAAATACGAAAAGCGAGCTTAGTTTAAAGTTTCGTTACTAAATTATTATTCCTACGTTAAAATCTCTATTTGAATAATTTACTTAAATAGAAATATTGAATTTCTTCAACTAAAGCGTATTTCACTTTCAACGGTTTAATCCGACCATTAACTGCGTTTATAATATTTATTCCATTCGCTTCGTAGACGAAATGAAGGGAAAAACCGGTAAATCATATAACAAAAACTATTAAATTGTAAAAGGTTATACTGAAAACAATAATAAAGATATTATACCTTAGTTACCTGCCTTACAACTGACTAATAACTATTCAATTTGTATACTTATAACTTTTTTTAATAATCATTTAAATCTTAATATTAACCTTGGAAATATGACGTAAACTTACATCTACTTTAAAGAGTAGTTTAAGCGACGTATTTGTACTAATATATAGACAAATTTTCAAAAATATCACCTACCTAAAACGAGCTTTGGTATTATAAAACCGCTTTATGGCTTGGCTAAAGTTGATATTTATTAATATAATACCTGAAAAAGATATTATAAGGAATAATTGGTAAAAATTAGCTTAATATTTGACCCCTATCTGTTAATATTAACAACCCGTTTTAACGGCATTATATTAACGGTTATTTTAACGGACGATATATTCTCGTTATATAACGCGTTTTCTTTTCGTATTGAAAGATAGAAAACTTTGAAAGGTAGGACTAAAGGCGAAACCTAAAGCGTAAGTGATGGAGGACTACATAATCAATTTTAATAGCGTTATTATTATTTTCCGGAACGGCGTTTTAATTTTTGTGTAAAAAATGGAAATTGGATAAAGTCACCTTTTTCGTTTGATATAACGAAAGACGCGGCGAAAAACATAGAAGAAGCGCTTACGTAGCGGGTGAGTTACTTTAGTAATGTAACCGAAAGTGACTTTTAACCTTTTGATCGCTACTAAATATTAAGCCACCACGCTAGACGATACATATAAAACGTTTAACAGCCACCATATATGAAAAATATATAATCCGAAACGCGGTTTATAGTTTAAACCGTTACATATACGTATTATGACGCTATTAATATTTATAACGGCTTTTTTACTAATAATAACGATTTTAATTTGTAAATGGGCTTCGTTTTAGTTTTGGGTAACGAAATACTGGCCCATAACGGCTTGAAGATCCGTGGAAACATTATTTTCTAAAGCTTCGAAAAACATGAGTGGATAATAAACAGCGTTTTAGCTTTGGAAATTTAAAATACAATTAAGGGTTTTGACTCGGAAATTATTACAACGATAACGGTCCGAATAATTATTTCCATCTTTAATTTACGCATTTTCCCTTCTATTATATATATTGAATCCTGTTCATTTTTCAAATATAAAGTTAAACTTAATATTACGAACAACAAACGTTTGATAATCGATATTATAACTTTACGCGAATTATAAAAGCGCTAGAAAATCGAAAAGTCGAGGTAAATCGATGTAGAATTCAATTGAACAAACGTAATAACTGAAAAAACCCGGAACGGAGCATTAAAGACGTTTATATAGACAAATGAATTAATTACTAAAGTCGTTAAAAAGGTTTTATGACCTTAATAAACTATTATACTAAGTTTACAGATTTAAAATGTAACGAAACCTATTATACGCGTTATTTCCCAAATTATACCACGGGTCGAGACTTTTGCCCATACTGAATTTACGAATTTGATTTTTTTTAAACCTACCAATTCGCGTCGCGTTTGACATATTATCATTTTTGATTTTACGGACTTCTGTTTTATTGGGTTTTTTACTTTTTTCCCTTTTTCAATTTGAATACACAATACCACCCCGCTTTCAATATATTATTACTTATTGTTTTGAACACTTTAAACCTTTCTATTATAACATTTATTGCGTATATTATAATAGTTTCTGTGAAAAGAAATAATATTACTATACAACGTACTATACTATGGTCGGACGCGTCGGCCCGGCCGTAAAGGGTAGCTATTTACTATTAACAAAGGGGGGGAAACATCGTCGTCACATCCTCACTACCCTCCCCATCGCCCTTCCCCTTTATGTTAACGTTTCCGCTATTATCGTTATCGACGTTTTTATCGGCGTTAGCAAAAAGATGTCTGGGCGCTTTGGTTCGTATGAACTTAGGTAAAGGCGCGAGATAACGTCGTTAAATTAACCTACGCAGTATATATATAGGCCCCGCTTTTAAACGGTAATAATAGCTATTAATTTTTTATTCCGCTAGTTGACACCTATAACCAATTAGCATTATTTTTGACTTAAATATTTACAAACGTGAGCATTTTTAAAGGCGCTTCGAACATTTCTTTTTATGAAAAGGTCGTTTTTAAGAATTGATTGAAATTTCACATGAAGTCGACGGGCATATAATACTGCTTCGGTTTATGGCCGTGAAACTAATGAAATGGGGGTGTATTGGTTATCAGTCCGTTTATACCAGTGGTAGTAAGCTGACCGACCCTCGTTTCCATAGTAATCGCTAATAAACTTACCTGCAGCTGCGGACACGATATGCGGCTCATAGGGCGTATCTATTAGCAACGTGAGGCTATAGATCTGGGTAACTCGCTTTAACGCCATACTCGTTGGAGAGGCCTCGCGGCGCACCATAATAATACGTAGCTCGAACCGGCGAAAGAGGTCCGTCTCGTACTCAGATTTTGAAGGAATATTAAAAACCAATTTAAAAACAAATAAATAGGTGGATTAAGGAAATACAAATCGCGGTAGAGTTTTACGAGATTATGTTTACAATATAATAGAGTTCCCGTAAGTAATGGGGGTTTTACCAGAGGGAAGAGAATAAGGTTTATAACCTTAGACGCTTTCCGCTCACCTCTTAAAAAGTTAGGGGAAAGGGGGGAGGGGGAAAAAGAGGTGAAAAGAGGGTAGTGACGTTGGCGGCGAAGGCGGCGAGGGACAATAGGGCTGGGGGCGAAGCGGTAATGGAAGATACGGTGCCCGAAGAGGGCGGGTTATTGGTAGTAGTAGTGGTAAAGGCTATGGCGGTAACGGCAGCAGTAGTGGAGCGGAGTTCATGCGCGAAATGACTCCGGGAAGTTTTGTTTTTCCGCAGCATTTTTTTGAAAGCAAAGTGAATTTATAGGTATTAGTTAAGTAATTTACTGATCGGAGTGATTTGAATTAGTTCTTTGAAATAGGGGTTAAGTTAAATTAAAATAAGGCCTTATATGAAGTTTAGGTAAGCATTATTAAACTGGGGAAAAGAGGTTCTTCTTAAACCGATAATAATTTAATTTTTATATTCACTTAAAATGCGTAACAGCGGAATTACCCCTTCGAAATTACATTAATGACACGTATGTCATTATACCTTTGTCAGAAATAACAAAAAATATCATTAATAATTATATTATTACCGATTAACTACACTAACTAGGCTCATATTACAATTACCACCGCTGCTAAACATTTCTCGTTTGAACCTTTACAACAGGTAATGTATCTATATTATCACTATAGAAACTGCTGATTTTGACTTTAGTAATTAGGACCGTAACAACATTGGTATTATAAAAACGACTCATTCAGACCTTAACAATTTATAATGTAATTACACTATGATTATAGAACTATATATACGGATTCGTTATGACTATAATATCGCTATTAGGTTATAGATACGTAATATATAAAGAAAAAGGAAAAGATTACCTGTGTAAATATTACTGTATACCCCTATAGCTAGTATACATAGGCCAAGTGACAGTGTACTATCTTATAAGGTATACTCTTACAGGATATACAATAACGTATCACTCTACAGGCTACACTTTTGTAAATTGTAAAATGCATTAAACGTGGCGCGGTCTAGAAAGGGTGTTCCAGAGTGTATGGGAAAATGGCCACTTCTTAGATGTGAGGTTTATAACCTTCCATTCGAGGCGTACACCCTTTAAAATGCTTATGACTAACCTATCTATCTATCTTTACTACAATAACAATCTTATGATTACCCTTCATTTATATTCACGTGAATAAAGATCTTACCGACATAAATCAACCTACAAAAAATTTCGGGCACCTTTTTTATTATATTAAGTTACTTAATGATACGAGTTTTCCTTTATAAACATACTAGCGGTTTAAGTCGTATTGTTCCCCCCCCCCCCCGGTCCCCACTCTCCTTTTAACGTTACTCCGATACCCTTTATGTTGCTTATACGAGGAATCATATTAGTGGTTGTTATAGATTGTCATATGATACGAGTTGTTTTTAATATTGTTCAAAACGTTGGAATAGCAGTCAAGTGCAGTACAGTCAAGTGAACTTTACTTGCAGTAAAGTTGAGGGTACGAACTGAAAATTGACTGCAGTTTGTGGGATTTCACTGCAAATGCAGTGCAGTAGGTGTCTACTTCAAATTGAGGCATATACCAAAGCGTTCGGCTATACAAATTAGTGTGTAGACCGGCTAACGGTCTGCCAAACTTGAAACTTACACATCAATCAACAATATCAGTGCAACACCAGTTACTACGAAATCATTGATTCGAATCGACTACGTTGCAACAATAAAGGCCTACCAATACTAATCAGTGCTTGTTAGGTTAAACACAGATTAGCTAAGTAGAAGAAAAAGCTAATTTCCGGTTACACTTTGCAATTGCGCAAGGTAGAGGGAAGATTCTTGCAAAAGGCCTCTACTGCTGCATTGCGTTTCACGGCAGTTGGTAGAAAGAAAATTTGGGCTACGTCGGTTTTCATAGTGACTTGGAGGTAGCGACGGTATCTCTATCGAAAAACCCAAAAAAAAATATACTAAACATCTTTCTTAAAGACGTTGAAATTAACTGTCAAAAGTTTCAAAGTTGGAGAAGTTGTCAAACGGCTAAGTTGGTATTACTATGGGTGTTACTACCGCGGGAAAAACGACTAAGTCCTTACGCTAAAATAATAACCTTCGACTTCCACTACTAATAACGACCTCTGTTCTTACCTCTTATACTAAACCTTTACCCTACTTTACTCTTTTTCACTTCCCACACCATCTCAATCGTCAAATTCGCTTCTTCTAGCGAAAAACAACAAGTCGAGCCAAAAAAAAAAAAAAAAACACGTTACGCGACCTTTCAACAAGTCGCTAATCTCCCACAGAACTCTACACCCAAACACCAAGTCTCCACACCCCTAAATCACCAAGTCAACCACCAAGCCTTCCACCAGCCAGAACGCTAAAATATCTTCCGTCAACGCTTAATTTGAAGCCATTACCAACTTTGCTAGTAAAGAGGCAATCAAGGCTTTCGGCCGCATCTCCGAGAAACATTACGATAAAGAACTCTGGTATACCGATGCCATTAAAGACTTTATCCCCAAGCATATTATCAATTGCATTAGCTACTTTATTATCGACATCGACCACAATAATTAGGACATAAACATTAAAGCTTTCTTCGATTACATCGAGTTTTTTAGGGGCTAGACTTTCACTATGTGGAAAAAGACTGAGAAATTGGTAGAACTTAAACTAAGGGCTAACCTATATAAACAAAGGATCTCACTACCTTTTAAGGTTGGCAAAAATAGCAACCTCACCGACGTACTTTACGAGTGCGCCACAAATAAATACCTATAATGGACTTGAAAAGATAAGGAAAAAGGGATTACTAACAGCAGTAATCTTAAACGCCAATACACACGTTCGTATAAATCTATCT
>JASMMZ010000016.1:529833-707685 GCA_038502455.1 Anisogramma anomala
ATAACCTCGAGAAATCAATAAATCTATACCCTTTAAACCCTTAGATCCACCAGTCAATTAAGTAGGAACCTCGCCGAACCCCTTAACACCACGAGGATTATCGCTAACTTTCCCGCAAAAAAAACCCTCATGCCTACTTCTATTACGCTCTTTAGCTCGTCCAGTTTTAGCAGCTAAACCAAGGAAAGACCGGCTTTATACGCGAGCCTACTAGGGGAACAATCATTAGCTTTTTCCCTCCAAACTCGACCAAAGGTAATTATCCTACTTATTAGTACTAGTAGCAACCCTAATCTTTTCCCCAGCCAAATGAAAAATGTCCTTACGACCAATATATTACCCTGTAATCTCGACGTGTCATTATAAAGGATATGAACTATACGGCAGTCATCACATTCGTTCAAATCTGAAAAGTAAAAAAGAAGTATAAAGGTAAACTATATAACCTCCTCGATGTCAAGTTACGCCTATTCTTTAACATTTACCGCTAAATAAAAGTTAAGTTACCAAGATTTTACTCGTTATTCCATAGTATCTTTACCGGCCAAGTTAAGGATTACTACCTCCGATACCAAAAGAATTATTCCTCTTTCTGCAAAATTTACAATAGTATAAAGGGTTAATTCGAATACGATATCAACCTTACCTAGTATCATAGGGACTTAAATATTATTAAATGGTTGTACATATTAAATTACAGAAAAAAATCGAAAAATAAAAAAGCCTTTTGGATTAAACACGTAGTAGGTTCATATTCTACAAATAAATAATAGAGAATATAAAATCTGGCGAAAGTATTCTACGCTAATAAGTCCGATAAGCAGTTACGGGTTATAAAAAGTTTGAATACGCCTTAAAATGCCTTGATGCCACCTATGAAGGGGTTTTTTAGCCAATTGAAATTCTTGTTAACGACCGTAACTGCTCGCGTTTCCAACTCGACTAGTATATACCCATAAGCTCCAGAATTCAACAACGAAAAATATACTTTTAATTCGTACTACATTAATCGATGGTACGAAAGGCCTAACTAATACGGCTAACGAAAATTCCAGACCTCTACCCAGGAAGAAGGGTATTCGTCTTCTTTAAGGTCATGAAGTAAGTTAAGTAAGTTTACATAGAGTGCTAAAAGATAATATATCTATAACAAGTAGGGCTATTAGTTAACACGTTATATTGCCACCGAGCGTAAAGTAAAGCAAGTAATATATTGCAATCAATTCCCCTTCATATATAATTGAAATTGCATTAAACAAATTATATAATTCGAAGAAAGATGAAGAAAAAAAAGGAGAAAAACAAGCTAAAAGCTATCCATTAGCACGAAGATACTAGTACCGGTACTGGCTCAAAAGCCACGTAATAACTAGCTAACCACGCCTTTTTGTACAGACTTACATATAAAAACCCCTACCGCCGCTATAACAATGAAAAACCTAGCCTCACACCATTTTTTACCATTGAAAACCGATACATGGAATACGTTTTTTAGGAGATTATACCGGATTCAAGGGTACCATGGTATTTAATAGGAGGATATTCGTAATATGTAGCGTTAGGAATGGATACTTATACTATTACAGAAATTGACTACATGGATGTTGGCAAAGCTAAGGATGACTTCAGCCTTGGAAAAGAGCAATCTTTACTGGGACTGACAACAGTAAAGATTATTATTAACCCTATTGTTTTCCACATCTTCGAATATCTTACTCACTTTCTCTTTTATCTTAAAGACCTAAAAAACCTCGGTGTTAACGTTAATATACAAATGAATAAGTTAATATATATTAAGGCTAGTACAATGTATTCACTTAGCCTTAATTATAGGTGTTTATAGTTTTATCTTTAAGGATCAAAGGAAATGATATTTCACTTAACGAAAGCAAACCTCCGTTAAATACATCGTACGTTAAATTACCCGGTAAATAATTGGCTTTGAAAGATCCTAAAGGTAACTAATTACGAAGATATGGATCTATCGGTATTAAAAGCAGTTAAACGTCTTTGCCACAACTACCAAATACATTTACAAGCCCCTCTAAAGTTTAAATTTACGTTAAATAAAAATCAAGACTTTAATTTGTTTCTTTTTCAAAATGTATTTTACCTGAAAGGCAAACTAATACTATATGTTGTAAATTCCGCCACGGCTTTAAACGATGTTAAAATCCTCCAAATCATGACGGCGAAGAAAATATCAAAGACACTACGCACTTTATGGATTAATACGTATTTTAGCTAACCAGAAGTGCTAATTTCAGATACTGGCACCATATTCACCACGATAAAAGTTTTAATTTAATACAAGTTAATAATAATTTAACGTAAACAAGGCTTCCTAAAAGCTTATTAGGGTATTGAGAAGGTCGAAAGGGCATACGCTTTCTTACAAAAAGCCTATAAGATACTTTTATTCAAAATAAAAAGATTTTCAAGCTAAGAGACATGGCTTTCGATAGCGGTAAAAGGCCTTAACAATATTATTGGCCCTAACGAATTTATACCAACTTTATTAGTATTGAACACTTACCTAAGTATAATAGCTAAATTGCCACCTTCGTGAAGTACCCGAAAACGTGTTATAACATATACTAAAGCCCTAAAGGAACCAAGGAAGGAATCGGTACGCCGCCAGCTTAATAATACCCTTAACGCCAAAAACAGACCTTCAATAACAAACGAGCTTGTACTCCCCCTTTAAAGAAAGGTCTTTATGTAATGTAAGCCAGGAAAATAGGATAGGCCGTATAAAATTTTAATTATTACCAATTCAAACGTAACAATTGAAACTGTTAACAGCTCCGTAACTTTACAAACCATACAAGTGAAACCGTATAAAATCCGGCTTAAATTAAATAAAAATTCTTAACGTTAATAACCTCCAAACCGAATTGATTAATTAATACAACCGTCCCAAGACGACTATTAACAAACTAAGAAAACGTTGACGGCGTAAAAAAAACCATATAAAAGGAGGATACACACTAAAGAAAAGGAAAATATGGATTATAAGCCTGGTAAGGAATTTATAAGTGCGTAAATATCTTTAAAAGATTGGTTTAACGGAAAATTGGCCTTCAATATACGTATTAAAAGTATTTTTAATATATTAGGAAAACATTTCACGAAACGTAACTAAGTATAAATTAACATCTTTCTGTTATGAGTGGTTATATAATTTATGAAATGAATGTAATTTCAAAGGTAAGACATCATTATTTGGAAGTAAAAAATGATTTACGAGATCAATGGAAAAACTATGGACCGGCTGTACAAAAAGTCACGTTTAATCGCCTAAAGATATAGTGATAAAAGTAAAGATTAAATCCTTAATTAATCGCCTACTATACAAAACATTAGTTAACGTTTAATTATATCCATTTCCATTAATTTAATCATTAACCTAAAGGGCCAGTTTACAATTAATAGCCGGGACATTGTGTCAACATATACGTAATCTGCTACCAATTTGTAACGAATTATATTACTAAAGTTACCAAAAAAGATAAAGGACAAGTTTCCGGCTAACACTATATTATACTATATGAAGCCTTTATACAGATTAGATAAAGCTAACATCCATTGATCTTGAACGTACTAGATATACTTCGAAATCAGATTAAGAATAAAAACTTTAATATTGAACACGAGTTTATAAATCACAAAAGGTAAAGACTTTAGTATCGTAAATATATAAACCGACGATATTATTTTCCTCGGCGATACTAACTTCATAACGGCAAAATAGAGTTTTATTGAAAAGTCAGGTTTTTAAAAATTAAAATAATAATTAAAACGTTGGCTAAGAGTATACAACTTAACTTTAACGGATCGTTACTTCGAATTTATAATATTAAAGCTAAAATGGGCACTTATAATAGCCTACGATAAAAAGGTTAAGTCATGAGCCTGATAATTATCGACAAGACTAACGAGGCCAAGGCACAAAAATACCTAAAGCAAAGGTTACGTAAGGCCAATATTGCTACGTTATACCAACCGAAAGTATCGTACGAACTTTCCATTACGACATAGGCATAAGACCCGTAAGATGAAGATTTTAACAAGTTGAATAAATGGATGAAGTAACAAATAGATTATGTAAAAAGAGGAATTAACATAGTTTTTGTGGATTGAACTAAAAAGAAGCTAATAATCTTTACGAACGGGTTATTTGCTAACAATACTAATTTTACATCGTAAATCGGCTTTCTAATAATGTTCATTAGTAAGGATAGGTTTAAAGAGAAATTTACGATTACCGGGAACTGTATTTATTGGATATCTCTTAAGTGTAAGCGCGTGACTCGAAGTGGGTTGGCCTCGAAAGTCTACTATATAATAACAGGCTTTTACATAGGCATAGTAACTAATGGTACATTAAGGATTATCCGTAAACAGCTTGGTTTACCACCGATACCTATAATAGTACATACCGATTCCTGGAGCCTTTACAAATGCCTATCATAACTGGGTACAAATAATAAAGAACGCCTCATAATAAATGTAATGATGTTAAAAGGAGCATGCGAAGCCCGACAAATCAATAAATTCCAGTAAACCAACGGTAAATATAACTCTTCTGATGCCATAACTAAGGCTATACCTAATAGCGCCCTGAAAAGGTTTATGGACAGCAATACGCTAACTATACGAATTGAGGGATACGTGGACTACCCAGCACGTGACGTAAAGGATTAGACTGGAAGATTAAAAGACCGCCAGGATGGCAGTAATTCAAGCTACTAGCAAAAGGTACGAAAGTGGTTACGTATCTGATTTGCACAAGTCCATGTTAAAGGATCTGTATACGGGAATTAAGAAACGAAAGCCTCGGAGAAGTGGAGCAAAAGGGCCACAAAGGGCCGTAATTGGGATTGATTTCAGTACAGATCGATTGGAATTGACAGGTGTCTGGTTTGTAGATTGAGGAGGGATTTCAAAGGTTGCCACCAATTGATTGCAGGCCACGCTAGCGTATAGGCACAAAACAAAAAGCCGCCAGTGTTGGAATAGTAGTCAAGCATAGTACAGTCAAGTCAATTTTACTTGCAGTAAGGTTGAGTGTACGTACTGCAAATTGACTTCAGTTTATGGGATTATACTTCAAGTGCAGTGCAGTAGGTACCTACTTCAAAGTGGAGTACAGGCCAAAGCATTTGGCCATACAAATTAGTGTGCAGATCGGCAAGCGTTCTGCCAAACCTAGAACTTAAACATCTCAATCAACAATATGAACGCAGCACCAGTTACTTCGACCACAGTAATTCGAATCAACTACTTTGCAACAATAAGGACCTACAAACAAAAAATATTATTGTTTATAGGAAGATTATATAGTATCGCCCGTAACTGCTCGAAATATAATTCTTTTTAATGTACCGTATTTAGAAAGGCGGTAAGAACGTTAGACTTACACGTTTTTGTTCGGGTTCAGAAACGTTTTCAATGTAAATTTGAAAGTAATTCCCCCCGGTAAACTCTTATTGAATTTGTATAATTTGATCGGTTCGTAATTGATTTGGTGGAAAAACTTTTATCGGGTTTGTTATCCATTACGATGGTATTATTGTTAAGAATAAAGATATTTTTTAGAAGACAATTTTATTACTTTTTTCTTCGTTTAAAGGGTTTTCTATTTCATTTTACTAGTTTTAGTTTATTGAAGAAGTGAAGGAGGTTTTCCGCGTAATTCATTACCTCTTTCACGAGAGACTTATCGACTTTGTAAAACTAATCAAATAAGAAATAATTATTTGGGTTGGGATTGAATCGATCAATATAGATGCCTCGGTAAACAGATAAAACGTTTTTACAGGTTTTTCGATTTGGATATTTTTTTAAATTTTGTCAATTCACTTGGTTTCTTGGGCATAAAGAAATGGGTGGGGGCAAAAAATAAGCGGTATTAGTGCTCAAATGACGATAACAGTTGTTTGTAATAGTGTATGAACTTATCTTATATACGCTTAATCCGTTAACCTAATTGTATAGGTTTGGTAAATAATTTTGTCCAGAGATTTTGTCAATTTACGATGGAATATAATAATTTTTATAATCTTATCCCGTTGATGTCAATCGACTGCCTGACGACTTATAAATGAAACGAAGGGGAAAAAGGTTGAATTTCAGAACGTCGGTTCAATTATATGAAAGCTTTCGATAAAAAAGTTATTATGCAAAGAAAATGGTGAAAGTCTTGATTCGAAATACCATTATAACTCAATTCGTCTTAAGAAACGTTTACCTAGCCAAAAGGGCCCGTAAACTCGAGTTTTACTCTAACAGTATCCATGAGTATTTTGCTAATCAACATGTGGTACAACGGGTATTTCCTACCCGAATTTCGATACCCTTCGGCCTTACGGCAACATATATGAAATTAATTTTTATATATAAGACCTTGGCGGCACAACTAGTTACAAGCTCAAAAATTAAAGCCATTCGTATTTAGGAACGTCAGTTATAAGGGATATAAACGTTCGAACCCCCATTTGTCCCAAAGAACTTTGCGGTATTTTCGAGGTTAGCGAGACACCCTTATTAACGATTAGAACGATATTTATATAAACGAAAATATTATTATAGGGTTTAAATCCATATAGCAAGTAGTGAGGCTTTCTAAATTACGAAAGAGAGTATCAAATCTATTAAAGACCTTGTAATAAGATCGTAAACTATTCTAACCGTTGCAATTAATGTTTTAAAAATAGAAGTTATTTCGAAATGAAACTTAGTTACGTTTATACATGATTTTTCTTCCTTTATATTGTTTATATCAATTGATAGATCCCTAAAATTCAATCGGAATGAAATTACATATCTTGTTAGAACTCTACTAATTATTTAGGTTAGATTATAATTAACGTCACATAATATTAAGTATAATGATATTAGATATATATATATAAACTTGAAGTTGACGAACGCCGAACATAAATACCGGCTTTATAATTGTATATATAAATTAGGGTAAAAATATTATGGCGTTTTACACTTTATTAATGGAGGCAGTTGGTAGGGGCGTTAACTTTATTAACGTAAAGTAACTTGAATACAATCGAAAAGATATTAGCCAAAGATAAATAACATGGTATTCAGATTTCTTTCTCTTTTTCTTTGTTTGAAATTATGGATGATTCGCCCTTAAATACGAAGTTTAACACGAATAATGTTTTGTAACGAGGCAGGGAGTTAATTTCTGCCTTACAAAAATTATATTTCGCTGTAATTTAAAGTCAACCGATATTTGGAAGATATTTTTCATCGTTATATATTAACGACTTTCATATAATAAATTGTATCGGACAATAGTCTACCAATGATATAACAAAGGATGTTTGAATGTAAGCGTTCGGGTATCAAAGTATTGTTTAACGGGACTTGAACCTCGTGTAAAACTGGGTAGAATTAACTTGAGGTAATGTACGTAAACGACGAATTCTGAGCAGTTAATTCTGTATAATAAATATATAGTTTAATGGTAAAGTAGAAATTCGTATATATTATTGAAAACTGGTTGTAGACTTAACTTTTATCATTATTAGAAGGTCTATTATAATGGTACGACTTATCTCTACTAACGATTTATATTATAAAGTGTTATCAATCACTATTTTTGATTATATGTATGATACAATACCAATCGCGCGAATTGAAGTACCATAAATTAACTTATTGAAGTTGGGCGACTTAATACCTTCCAGGATAACGTTTTTGCTAGTTGCAATCATAATTACTACCGCGGCTACCGTACATATATGGGTAGGCAATTTCTCTTAACTGTACGTTAATATCCTAGAAGCGGTCGACAAATATGTCACAATTTAGGTCCAAATTGCGAAGTGGGGGATTTTTCAATTCGATTAGCTTCGCTATTATTTAAGTAAATCTTAGGCTGCATGCTTACATAGAGTTATGTCTATTAAACGGAAGAATTTCCTGGCGGAAGTATAACGGGCATATACCGCCTGGTAAAAAATAAAAATTCGACCGGGATACAGATTTCGCAAAGATTAATAAAATAATCAGCTAGCATAAATTATCTTTGTCACTACGGCTTTTTGTTATTCCAAGTAAATATGTATGTTGTTTTCAATATTACTTTGTAAATTTAATTTTAACGAAAAGATATTGTCCATTTATTCTCAGTTGAAATAATACTTTCGATAATATATTTGACGATTGAGACGAGATTAAATGTATTATCCCTTGGGATACAAATGTTTTTCTCGATAAGGTACGTAATAATACAATTGACGTACGAAATATATCGACCGGATTCGACGATATAATAATCCGGTTAATTGAGGCGTACTAAAAATCTATAATGGAGCCTTCGCATATTATGCAATAAGTGGTTACGTTTATGGTTTTTTCGATAGCTATAGCGATAATCGAAGGTATTAATAATATCGAGACTGTTAGAAGCATTTTAGACGTTGCAATGTTGTCAATTCGAATTGGTCGATGTAACAGTAGTATTGCATGGTCAAGTGGTAGATGTATTAAATTAGGCTTGGAAAAAAGCTAGTCAGTCTGAAGACTAATTTTCATGGTCAATTGCTTGGCCCATGCCCTAGTATGAAGTCAGTGTATACTATACTTGACTTTACAGTAGACCCATTAAACAATACACTCAAATCGCAGGCAGTAAAGCCAATTTTACTGGAAGTAAAGTTGACTTACTGCATTGCAATTGCTACTATTCCAACATTAGCGGCTTTTTGTTTTGTGCGCCTACGCTAGTTTGGTTGTCCAATTATTTCCGGTTACCGCCAAATTTCCTCTTCATTGATTGGTCAGACCACTGCCCATTCCACAAAGAAATTGACACCAATTTCCCTACTGTTTCTAGTTTTGACTTTATTAACTCCCACAAACAAGTTTTTTGTCACAGACTTATACCAACCTCCAACTTAGCTATTACATTCAATGCCAGCTTTCATTCAATTGTGACGATCAATCAAATTGTCGACTTCAATTCCTTGGCAGTTTTCTAGTTTGCCAAGGTACTCTTATTCGCCGCTACGTAACTTGATCTTGCCAGGTGACCTCTTAACATAGTCTTCGAGGCGAATGATCAGCCTATTGCTATATACAAACTTTCCCAAAGCCTTGTTTGGCGTTGATTTTGTTATAGTATCGGTAGAATTGATTTTGTCATTCATTCACTAGAATATCTTAATTTATGTGTTTCAATACGCTTCATTGAATGCTATTACATCGATTATTAAAACTTGTGCGCTTTCAATTCCGAGTTTACAATGTTATTCAAATTGATTTTTAAAGTTAATATAAATTACTACCTCATTAGGAGGAATTCTTTGTTTTCTTGTGAAGATATTGATGGATTTTAATATCGTTATGTCTATATGAAAACCGGTTATTATAATGTAAACCTTTAGAGTTAACAAGTTGCAAGAGATTCTTTTGTATTTAATCAAGTTATAATGAATTAAATTTCTAGTGATGTCATGTTAATCTCTCTCTAACTTGTCTTTATTAATTATCGTTATAAGCAATTCGACTTATAACTATAACCTTATGTTGTTTGAGAAGAGTTGTCCGTAAAGATTATTAACTTGGCTTTTGACTTGTTTATCAAAACCATATTAATTCATTGTTTCAAATTCTTCTTTTATCACTTTAGGTTCTTAATTAATCGGTTAAACTCTTGATCCGTTATGTTTTACATTTATATCGAAGTAAAAAAATCGTAGAAAGCTTCTTTTGAGCATGAAGTGTTAATGGAATTACTATAAACATATTAATTTATATACTTTTGATCCCTAGTCATGTAATTTTTAGCAATTATAGTTTAATTAACGGATTCGTTGTCTTAATAAAATCTATAGTAAATATTAGTATCGTCAATATTATATTTGAGGATTAAAAATTCGTTTAAGTTCAGGTATTTTTGTTTTGTCGAACTCGACCAACTTAAAATTTTAGAACTTGAAGACTTTGATCGCTTCGTATTCCTATACCATAAATTCAACAATATCAATGTAAAAGGTATCGTTAATTTATAAACCTATTAATCCTAAATCTTTATGCTATGTAATTAATAAGCTCGTGGGGTATATTAAATATTTTATGGCTGGGAATAGTTTCATTTGTCACTGGTAGGTTATAAATTAATGAAACCCTCCTTCGGTTCATTTTTATAGCAACTTAATATATAGTATAACCGTCTCGGCGGGTTTTTTTACACAAACCTTACGGTAGTTTTGATAAGACGAGTTTCTATATGTTAGATGCTGATCGCGTATACGTTTGAGTAATATTACGGCTATTAAGGGTGATAGATGTATTAGTTGACTATAAAATTTGTCATTGAAACCATTGCTAAACGTTAATTAACCTTGAAAATGTTGGCGATTATGTAATCATCTTGGTTTTGCTGTCATTACCATATCTTTCAGCTATTATTTGTGATTTTTCTTATGGATGCCCCATGGTTTTGCCTTTGATTTTGTATATAATTTTTTATTTGAAGTTCGTAATTTTTGCATTTTGAAGGTTGAAGTTGCGTTTAGGTATAAATTGTACCACTTTTCAATTGAGGCGTCCGCGAATCTCAATTCTATCGCTTTATTTCGATAAATCTGCTAGCTTTTTTGAGAATTTCTTGTACCAGTCGCTTGATAATTAAGTTCAATTATCATTTGGCGTTCTGCCAATTGAATCAATATTATAAATTCGGCCCAGTATTTATTCCTTATTCTTAACGTTCTTTGTCGTTGGTAGTTTGTTGCATCGTCGAAGTTTTATCGGTTTGTTGATTATAGAGGGGAAAGGTTTATGTTGGTTGATTCGTTTGGTTTGAGGATTTCTTTCGTTATCGTTATCGTTAGTCGCTATGATGTAAGGTTTGATACGAGTTGTACGAAACATCATAGAACCATAGTCAGTTTCAAAAACTTTTTCCAAGTTAGTGATACTTAAGTTATTGAATAGGCTTTACTATTTGACTATCTCTTGCTATACGATCATTTCGCTTTGTAACGGTAAAAGGAGCAAGTTGATTATTTTGGAGTCGTTTTTAGTATTAAGGTTATTATTGACTTGATTTCGTACCAACTTTTTTTTAAAATTCTTTCCTGGTTTAAACGTACGTCACAACCCTTTTATAGGTACCTGTTAATATTAGACATTTATTTGTTAAAATAAGATATGTTTCAAAAATTCATTATGTTAGCACTAAGCCGTTGAGGTCAATAGTATCATTTGGGCCCTTCATAGCTATATAAAGGCGTGTTTCTTCCTTTTCAATGTCTTTAAATTCCAACGTAAGGATATTATACATTTTTCGTAGTAATGCGTGGGTTTTTTTTCGACCTTTTCAATACTAAAATAGGCTCCAATGGGCATCTATGTATATCTAATTCCATTTTTCGCGTTTGTTAAAATCTATATCCCCATAAAATGAATATCGGTATCGTAAATGACGATATTTGGTGGGCTTGATTACGCTTAAATTTATAGTATCCTTAACTTTATCTTCATGTCTTTTATTGATAGGAGCTTAAGGAATTTGGCTTCATGAAAATAGGTTGCAAAGTTCATAATTTCAGGAATAAGCTTGTTATTCAAGTAAACACGTGGATGAAAATCCCATAAAGAAATTAATTGTCGTTTTTAGTAAAAACTAAACATTTTGGAGGGCTTGAATATACTTTTGAAATTCATGAAAAAGTTTCTACTAGGCTTTATATTATAGTATTACATATTTTCAAGCCTTGCGAATTCAAGGACTTTGTTCAATCTGTCGATAATTCAACAATTAAAACCCAGGTTCAATGGAAGTAACTCCTACTCCGTTCAATTAAGCACCCTTACCTCTCATATTTCAAAATAAAATGAATGATTCATTTATTCAGAGGTAAAAAGAAATCTTTAGTCGTTTTTGACTAGTTTGTCAACGTTAGCGATAGGATGAACATCAAGCATTTTAATGTCTGTTAAATAGAGGATAAATTTGCTAGAGGATTTGATTTAAAACATAATCAGTTAAAAATATATTGAATAGCCTTCCTTTCTATTAGTGATAGTTTTTCGTTGGGGCTGAAACTTATTTTGGCCATGCCATTATCTTTTTTATTTATTTACCATCATCGTGCAGTAACCATTATGTTGCCAGTATAGTGCAGCTCCAGCTGATGTTAAAGTTAAATAAACCGGCGAGAAGGTCCGAAGATTAAGTGTTCCTACCCTACAATAAACCTCCCGATCGAAAATTCTTTTATTCAAGTTATACTATACAATCCGTTGAACAAACTATTGTAAATGAAAGCCATGTCTCCAACTAAAGAGTTATACAAGGTGATAAACCTGATCCTATACACCTGTAACTAATTTCCGAGCAATATGGTGTACTTATGTGTAAAATGCCGATAGAGTCTTATTATTTTCCATATTAGCTTTGACTCTATGCCCCAAACTTTGTACAAACTAGAAACATGGACCATATTTGTATAAGATTGTCCACGTGCTATGTAAAGGAGGGCAAGTACCATTGGGCATTTCGGAAATGGGATTTCGACCTAATAAATGTAAAGAAAAAGCTATCGTCTTTGGAAAACTTTGCTTATAAAACAGAAACAAAAATACAAACCTTTACTAGGAATCGAACTTTAAGCCAGATTTACAATCAAGGCCTTAGTGTACCCAATAGTTTAAAGACACGTAAGGGCGTGAAAATTATTACCCTGAAAGGGCCGTGCTATGCGGTTATCTTAGTCGCCGCCCGATGCCTATTAGCATCAAGGATCTGACAACCTCAAAACAGTGAAGAGATTACAAAACCCAAATATCCTAGTCGAACGCCCGTGGCGGCGCGGAAAATATACTTCAAAACTCGGTGGAAATATCCCAAACCACCTTTTTTCTATAGGATGCGAACTCAAAAATTGGAAGAGAATAGTAAAATGGGGTACATCACTAAACGGATGATGTACCGTAAAAAGTCATCTCTGAATAGACAGAGAGAGTTATCCAAAGTAAAGTTAAAAGCGAAAGCCCGGTTAAACAAACTAGTAGCCAATATGAGTGGTGACGGCGCAAAAATAAGTGAATGAATAAATAAATGAATGAATGAATGAAAAAAATAGAAATATAAATAATGAAAATACAAAGCTGTCAAGTGCAAGCGTTTATAATAAAAACTACAAAAGTCTTAAAATTCAAAACAGATTCAACGTAAACTATAGTGCATGTTCAAGTCTGAAAGGCCACGTTGGCACAAGTAATAAGGGACGGAATCGTTGGTTGTAAGGGCTATTCTCTAGATAAACTGCTTCGTGGGTGGTGTGCCGGGCCGGCGACGATCTCCATGACTAAAAAGGGGTCGCCAAGAAAGATTCAAGTATTGATAAAGCTGATGAGTGATGTTGTGGTAGAATAGGATACATGTAAAGTAATGGTATGAACAGCGGCTGGAACTGAATTTTTTTTTTTTTTTTGGAAGGGAGTACTATTAGGGTTTACAGTATATGCCGCCTACCTTCATTAACAAGGTGGTCCGTGCACACATGCCAAGAATGTTAATGTAAGGTCGAAGATATTTGCCAGCATCTTAACGATTAATTTTCGTAGCAGTAATACTTTTCGATCGCAGTGCCATATATTGTGAATAGCCTTCTATTGAGTGTTTTATTGATCCTGTGTTTGGTTTCGTACCTTAAAACGTATGGTTTGCATAGAGATCGCGATGGTTAAGGGTATAGAAAGTGGCAAGTATTTTATTTTTAAGGTAACGGTAAGGGCTTTCGCCGCTTAAACGGTATAAGAATGCGTGGTTAGCTATTTATTAGGCTGCGTTAAGAGTATTATCTTTATGCTACGTGATTTTCTTTTTTTGATATATCGTTATTGTTCATGATTTGTTTACCCTCGTAGTCTAAGATGTCGTTCAAGTAGTTCTACCCGGAAGTAATGAGGTATTGGATATAATTTATTACCTGTTGTATATAGAGTTAATACGAAAGGTATCGAGTTAACCAATAACCAGATTTACCATAGATCTAATACTTTTTGCTATTATTACGACAATAGTTTTTTTTTGGTTGATAGATTCGCTTGAGCTTTGTCCTCATTGTTAACGCTAATATAGTCATAGCTTCCAGTTTGAAGACTTTGACCAGATTTAAGCGTTGGAGACTTTCTTATTTGAGATTAATATAGTGTATTCTCGTACGGGTTTTTATGTCAATTGCGTAAGTTATTATTTTATGGATGAATATCAATAAATCAAATGCATGAGCTATTAAAGTCGTAAACGAAGACCGTTATTGGTCAAAAAACCTTTATACTGGGAATTTAGGCGTTGTAAGGTGTATTTGAACTTGTTTTTACCCGTAACAGTCGCACGTATCTACTCGCGAAGTATAGCTTCGCAAACACGGGTATTTTTCACTAGTTATTGAGATAATATCAACTTGTTAAAGGTTTGGTTCAAGTTATTCATCGGGTTTATAATTTTTATCTTCTTAACTACGATTTTTATTCACTTCGTTATAGTCTAATCCATATGGTATTTCATAATATTGATGTCGTATTTATAATCAATTTTTATGAAAATGTAAATATACTACGATGTTTTTCGTTTGCGTTAAAAAATTGAGAAGTAAACATTGGCATATGTTATAAGAATTTCAAAAAATAATAAGTGAATCCAGGAAAAGAGAACTTCTATTTTTTTTGAATATGTTTACCAAGGGTATTATCTTTATCTTTCATGGGTTTGAAAACTTTCCGTTATATATTTTATTGTTTCAATATTTTTCTCAATTCGTAACGTGCTTATAATTCATCCTTATCATCTGAATAATAATAGAACGAAAGTAACAATGATCGTTCCAATTGTGAAAAGTATTTTCTAGCTACAAGGTTTTAATTGGTACAAGTAGAACAGATAATTAATACGTTCGTTATATTAGTAATGGTTTTAGTTGTTTTGGCTTCGCGAAAATCAATACAACAATAAAAAGTAATTGTAACAAAACTTATAGGTGGGAGTATTACTTTCGACGCTATTACTTCCGAGTCCTTAAATATGTGCCGCGTCACCTTCGCTGAGAAAACGCTCTCTAGGCGTTTAACTGCTGCTAGGCAACCATTTAGCGCCGTTATGGAGACGGCAACAATTGGCGTAGCGTATGATACAGCCACAGAGTTATTGACGCGACGAGTTTTTTATACTAGTAGCGGCGGTACCAATGACAGCAACGTTAATAATAGCGGCAGCGAAACGAGATTGATCGAAAACAAACTTGTTTTCGTTGACTTTATCGCCGCTCCCGTTACTCACCCTTTGGCTGTATTTACCTTCGCCTGTAATCCTCCCTCAAACTTTATCACTTCCTAATACCGAAGTCGGAACCAGCAGAAAACTACAGTAAAAACCTTATTAATAGCCGTAGTAAATTTATAGGATGAATATAGCCTTGAACATGTAATTTGTGATAGGTTGGTGGGCGAGTATCGCGGAAATTGCCAGCAAGTATGAAACGTTATAAATACTGACGGGCGGTAAATGTAAGTTCATTTAGAATATGATTTAATTTCTTGATTCTAAAAAAAACACTTAATATCTTACGGATTAAGGATCAAATACTGAAAAATTCTTTTACAAAATGATATATTATTAAACAAATAATCTAAACTTTCGCTAACTTCATATAGGTTTATGAGTATGAGAGATATCGTTACAAAGGTACAAAGTGTACTAGAGTGGTTAGAGGGCTGATTTGTACGTATACCAGGAATATTAAAGTGGTATAAAAGTCGGTTTTACGCAGTGATTAGAATCTAGGTGGGTTTAAAATGCATTATTTAAAAAGGTTCGGTTTAGAAAAAAGCGAATAAGTCATAAAAAAGAAGTAAATGAAACTTAATAAAGAGTGAGAAATTAAATGTTTATCGGTCGTTAATACAAGTGAAATTGCAAAAAGAAAATACAAATAAAGCGTGACAATGAGCTGGTCAGGTGTCTCAAATGAGCCCTTTAACACTTTATAAACGTTACACTAATCAATAAACTTGTAAACTCAAACTTCGCAGGTAATACATTCAAATAAACAGTGTAATTTAGGATGGACGACGAAGGAGAATGGGGGAATGGGAGCGGGGTAAAATGAGGATATGAAGAATTAATGTTTAAAGGAGGTTGTATATATGGCTTTGTGTACGTGTTTATATTGTGGTATTCGTTTAGTAAGTGGGTCGGATATTGTATTTTAGCCGCTTTTATAGTTTATAAGCGGTTTAGATCCTGTGTCTTAGTTGATTTCGATGTTTGGATGCGGTTAAAATATTACGTCTTAAGTGTTACCGAAATGTACACGCGGTTTAAATAATATATTCAAGTCAGATAGGTTGCAATAAAAGGTTTAGAAATTTATTGTTTTGGCTTACATGTCCTAATATGTAATAAAACACTGTCTTAAAAGTGCTCGGGTACTTCTATAACACCAAAACGGGTTAATGAATAGCGTAATAGCGCTTTTAATAAATAGAGTACCAACCGAATTAATAATATCGTACTAAATTATTCTTTTTAAATTTTTACTTGGTTTCACAATCTTTTTACATTCTGAGCTTTAAAAGCGCTCCCGTATATTTTAGAACTTCTGAATAGTTTTTATAAGCTTTAATATTATAGTATAGATAATAAAAACTGCTATAACATCCCGTTATAGAATTTTCTATAGGCATATCCTTTTTATCTTTTTATAGTTAACCGATTCAGCTACTTATTAGTATCTATAAGGTCTCGATTATACCAAGTATGTTAAAAGAGTAATCATAAAGATTAGTTTTTAAATTAAAGTAGTAAATAAGTTAAAAAGTAAAAAGGTACTCGGAGAGTATAAGCTACTGGTAAGAGGTTATGAACTCTTACTCAAGTAATATCACTCTACTATACACTTTGCTAATCTCCCTTCTGGACAATAGAACTCTACCGTACACTTTGCACATACCACTTTTAGACAGTGGCAGGCTATCATACACTCTTCAATTGCCACTTTTAGGCAGTGGCACGCTATCATACACTGAAGGAATGCACCTTATAAAGAGGAAAAATACCATACACTTTTGCAAAGGTGCAATCTACAGTGTAGCTGCTTACTAACAATAGAGATATACAGTAATATCCATACTATACTTTAATAATAGGTCTCGACCGCGACACCTTTTCAAAAGCCGATTTCTTTTACTGATAATTAAGCGACTATTTGTTTTAACGTCATATTATAGTAACTAACATCAAGTGATGTACTTTGCTTATTGCTGATTATTTACCGAATATAATTACAGAATTTACGATAAGGTATTATCCGGGCTTATGAACTATTTCAAAGTATTGAAAGCGAAGTTTCGCGTCAAAATACACCCGTCTACTATTTTTGCGAATTATAAAAACCTGGAATACTTTATAATTATACGACGGTTTTCGCATCGATAAATCCGTTGATTCGAAAGCCCATTTTATTTTCGTTTTAAATTAGTTTTCAATGAAGAGGCTAATTATATATAAACCATTACATTATTCCAGAAAACTAGTATATTTCTAAAGGTTTCTTCAACCTACACCTTTTGAGCCAGAAATTTTGGCTTGTAGGCACCTAAAATATCGTTTTCGAATAGGTTTCGCGTACAGATGTCCTTTGGTTAACTGTTGTTAAAGAATTCATTTTAAAAGGTTACTATCTTTTCACTAATATTGACCTTCAGAGTAGTTGAAACGCTGTAATTAATTGTAACGATACTTACACCCAATTGGTCCGCATAATATATCTAGGCGATCGGAATTTTCCTATCAATATTTGTATTAATAAAGACTATGTTGAAGGTACTACACAAAGAGGTATTGTGTAGGCTTGTAGATTCAAGTATTCTAGAATATACATAGAGGACTTGGTATATACTTCAGTCATAATCAAGCACATCTTCATAAGGAACATAATTAGGATCGACACTCCTTTACTAGTCAATACTAGTTCCTCTTGGCTGGTAAATCAAAGCCTAAGCAGCATCTCCATGCTGATTTTCTGTACTAGTTAATACTAGTACTTACACTAGTAAAATACTAGTGTTAGTAGTAATATCTATACTTCCGGTGAATTTTTTATTATACGGTGCTAGGGCATTTAGTACTTGAAGTTTGTGTCAAGTACTGACTGGCCTTGTTGACCTAGTTAGCACTGTTGACCCTGTTATTTAGATGCATACTATATGACTATATCTATTGTATATTTTAACACAACCCTCTAAGAGGTACCGGTCCCTCTAAAATAAATGAAAAAGAAGTACGAACAAAAAGTCAAGGGTAAAATGAAGGAATTGTAATATATAAAAATGAAAATCCGTAAATGAAAAAAGCAAGAACACCTCTATAGTCCGATTTGAACCAATAACCTTTCCAGTATCTTCTTTCTCAATATTCAAAGTTTGTACCAAAACCACTCTATTATTTTATTCCTGAAGTACTATAAGAAAACATAGATCGTAGAGCTTCATAAACCATTAATATAATCTGAGCTCAAGTTAAGTAAGTCAAGCCATTAAATTATTACTTCTTGTTTTGCCCTCAGCAATAGCTTTATTAATTAATTATTTAATTTTTTACAAGTAGGAACCCACTTGATTTTTATTTTGTCACGTTCTATTTTATACCTTATATAGTGTTCTTCAAATAGTATGTGTTCAGTACGTGGGTAATCCTCTAGGTTTTGAAACAATTAAATAAATCCTTTATTATTATAATATATCGTAACGATCTTAGTAATACGTAACTCCATGAATAAGTTCCTTGTACAACGGTATTTGAAGTAAACCCTATTATTTTCATACTTTCAGTATCAACCGAATAAATGACTATGTTGGATCCCTGTTGAAATATACAACTTACTATGTTTTTAAAGATCTAAATTATGTATATATAAGTAGATTATTCAGTAGCGTTATCCCCTTTAAAGTCGAAATCTTACCAGCAATTCATTTAAAATATTCGTATATCATTATAGTAATCTTAACTAAAGTTTATGGCGTTCTCATACGGACTTGCGAAATATTTTTTACTGCCTACTTGTATTTCATCGATTTTATACTGTTTAAAGTATATAAAGGTGTAACTCATAAATTCCATATTTTAAAGTAAATGATTATAAAAAAAACTTTAAAGTACTAATATAAGAAAGGCGAGATCTGGCCTAATTCGACACATTACATAAATAAAAAACCCTACATTTAACTGATACTTTTTAGTTTGTGAAATATTAGCTTAATCTTTATATAAAATTGTATTAGCGATGAATCCTGTTAAAATAGGAATATAGGCCAAACGTTCACTCAGTCCATCTATTTTTAAATTCAATACCCTTTTGATATACGTATTTTGTGCCAAGATAATCGCATATGCGTTTCTATTCCTTAAGATACGCATCTCTATGAAGTCCTCCGCCTGTCCTAAGTCCTTGTATTTAGATTCTTCATAATACTCATCTTAAAGATCTTAATGACGTTTGTATTGGAGCCTATTATCAAAACGTTATTAACGCAAGTACGTATAATAAAGTTATAGCAATAATTAATATATATCGCGTTGTTAGAGCTTAGGTTTTTAAACTTAAGAATATTAAATACTTCCTTTAATTTTTTCAACTATTATCTTAGAGAATTCTTAAGCCCGTAGAATAAAGTGAATAGATAAAAGACTTGGCCGACTATAAGATGTGAACTCACAATATATTCATATAGATTTTTTAGGGGAAAGTGTCTAATAGTATCCTAGATCTCCTTTAACACCGGTTCTTTATGTTCCCCGTTAATAATAGCTGAGTCGATGTCGATTTGATCGATATCTCATCCGTAGGAAGTTACAAGTGTAATACAGATCCTTCACGTGTAAGACTTTGTATAACAGCAACGGTTTCAGTATAGTTAATACTATACCTTTACTTAAATCTTCGAATTACGATCCTGACCTTATATGTTTCTATCTGACCATTTAAATTAGATTTAACTTTCGTTGCTCATTTTGTAGTTACAGCATGACATGTGGTATCTCTCTTAATATCTTTCAAGACTTCGAGGGATAGCAAACTCTATATTTCACTATAAAGAGCCTTTTTCCAGTGCTCTACAATTAGACATGTTGAAGTTTCCCTGATAATTGGTTGTTTCTCTTATTTATTAACTAAAAGTAAAAACTAAACCATGTCTTTATTAATAATAGCATATGAGGGCAGACTTGCCGGCACGCTGTTTACTGTTTTCTGTGTTGCTTGGCGGATAATCCTCCTTAGTTTGGAATTTTGAGTTGTCGTTACAGTATTAAAAGGGATATTAACCTTAACGGATTCGATATATTCTTCCCTTACAACTGCTTTACGGAGTCCCGTTATAGTTATTTTAAAGACCGTCAGACTAAAAGTGCCAACGATCTTCTTTGTTGAGTTTTTCGGCCGGTTTGTAACATAAACCTTAAATATGTGCCAAATCTTGGTAAAGTTAGAAAACTGCACCAAACAAAGGATTTTTCTTTCTCCTGTTAAATTCTTTTTTAACCTTTTACTAGTTCAAAAAAGGGTATATTGATGATGACGATAATTCCGGGAGTAAAGACAAACTAAACATCAGGTTCATAACCATTATATCTCTTTACCTTATCCTGAAAACCCTTATACTGCGTGGTGTGCTGGATTCTGCTCCTGTTTTTAACTGTTAAGTTAACTACTATAACGGTAACTTGAAATAGGTAGAGCCGTAATTAGTATGACATTTTTCTGAAAATAGTACAAGTCGTTATCTTTTCCAAGATCACTTTATTTAAGCATTCGAAAATGCCGTTTTTGTTAGGCTTATAGGGTAAAGAAAATATAAAGAAGTAAAAGTCCTCGATAGAAATCTTCCTAACTAAATATTTAATAAGCTCATTGCCTCAATCATGGATTAAAAGAGCTATTATATAACCTATACGTTGAATTATTACGCTTAACATATGACAAACGGCTTTTAATCTTTAATTAGGGGTTATAATAGCTGTGTTCCAAACTCTTTAGCCATATTGAATCTTTGTTGCTATCGGGCTACGACGTTCGCCCCTTGACCCAGTAGTTGTTTCCAAAAAGCTATCAAAGATCCATGTAGACCCTTCTTTCTCTGGGATACCGTATTAGAAATTTGGTCGCTAACAGTTACTTCTAAAAAGTTTCCAAAAGGCACAGAAAAGGTATAAATACTTCTTTTCCAGTTCTTTTTTTAAACTTTCCCACAACTTAAGCTATTCCTTTATTAACCTTAGGATAATATACTCAAATCTGGTATACCAGCAGAAAATACCAAAGGACTTAGTTATAGCCATAGCAATCGTATTATAATGAAATTGTTGTATAGACTAAATAATAATGTAGTCGCTGATTATAATAGAAATTGTTTCTTTCAATTTGAATCTAACTAATAATAAGTTTATAACTTTAACACCTAGGCTTTAAATCTGTAATAAGCTAATTAGATTTATAATAAACTTAGGGCAATAAAAACAGTTGTGAAAAGTTGGGGTATGTAATTGTAACCTTGCTTAAACTTAAACGATATCTTAACTATTCCTTTGCTAATAGGCTAAATAACACCTCCCTCTATTTATAATCGACGATAGTTCTCGCCTTATATCTCTAAATATGAGAACTATTTCTTGTTGTTGAAAATATGGTAAGATACGCCTAGATCAGCTTCAATAGATTCGTTAAAATGGAGTTCCTCAATTGCAAAACAATATTATAGTAGAAAGAAGAGAGGAAAAAGCTTGAAACTTGACATTTAGTGTTAAAAACTTGATGTTAAGTATAGGTCTAATACTACAGCAATAAACGTATCTTGTTTGACTTTTAAAGAGTCTTTATGGTGGTTTAAAGTAAAAAGCAAATCCCTTAACATCAAAAGTAAATACCTTAAAGCGGATACACTCGTATAAAATACGGCCTTTAATTAATCATAATTCTCCAATACAAGGTCCTATACAAGGTCTTACGTAGTTAACAATACGATAAATTGGGGCAATATTAGAAAATTATACTAATAAAAATTATAGAGATCTGTTACTTTACCATTATCAACGGCAACAGCATCCCTTTTGATTCCTTACTAATGGCTTCAATAACGTTGGAAGGCCGTAGATTTGGATGTAATTCCTAACCAGCCTATGCTGAATAGCTCTTGTGAAAGCCTGCAAAGAAGTTAATCTTGAAGTAACTAATACTTTGGTTATGGTATCAGGTTGCTTGTTTTTCGGTCTTTTTAGAAGTCAAATTATAGTTTACGTAGTGATGAAGTAACGGCTTCACTCAATTTAATTCGCCTAAGAACTATTCAAACTGGAACTTCGAGCTCAGTATAGGCCAGAAATTAAAGGGAATACTCAATTTCTTCAACCTAACGACCTTTATGAATCAAACTTCTTCTACGATTTTCGAAGGCTGCCATGGAAAAATATAATTATAAGTAGTATGAAAGGTGAAAAAAAAGTAGTTTCTCAAAAGGTTCATAATAGTGGATCAGTCCAGTGCCTTATCATATACGAATCGATTTCAATAAGGCCTTATACATATCTTTAATACCCACTATAATGGCCAAAAGATCCAAAGAAATAAAAAACTTAATTATCTTCTAAGCCCGGATTCGAGTACGCATAGTTTTTGAAGTCTTTGATAAACTGTAGTTGATAGGCTTAAATAAGTGAATGAAATTTTTTTTTATAAAGACTATATTAATCTTGATCTTGAAGAAACTTTTTAAGATATTAAAACAATTATTGCTAATATAACAGCCTTTAACTGCTATTATCCAAACGTTAATTTTTGTAAAAGTTAAATTTTCACAATATTTGAGTAATTTTAACTTAGGATTTATAAGTTTTTTCCTTTTTAGCGTTCAAAAATGGGGTCTTGATGTTTCCCTCCTCTTCTTTTACTGGCGTGATAATACCCATCGATTTCCGTTGTTCCGGTTTTCTAAGATGATCCTCAAGCTTAGTTAACTGTCTTTCGTATAAGTCGATGGCTAACTTAAGCCTTGCTGATTCTAGAGAACTGGTTGTTTCAACTCTAAAATCTGCTTCCTTATAACAAGATTATCAGCATTAATGGCTTGAATTTCTTGCTCAACTTCAGCCCTGTAGGCATCACAAGCTTCCTTTCTTCCTTTACTCAACAAAACTTCAGGGTTTAAAGCCCATAAAGTAATGGGAGTATCTCTGGAGCGTAGGAATCGAAGGGATAGAGATTTAGCTAGAGTAAAAAGAATCTGTAGGCTTTAAGGGACCGGAAGCAATAACGATCCTCTATAAAAGAGGACAATCATCACTGGTAATACCATAAGACAGCCCTAATGATGAAAACAAGACACGTTTTGGGGATGTGAAAGGGGTATACTCAAAGGTATTAAATGGTTCAAAAGAAGTTAATATTTTGATTTATATAAAATGAAGTAACTGATTTAATGAATAGTAGTATGAAATCATACCAATATTATGTTAAAGGTAATGTACAAAACTATATTGTATAGGAATGTAAATTCAAGTATTTTAGAATCTACATAGAGGACTTGGTATTTGTTCAAGTTATAATCAAGCATATTCTCATAAGGATCTCGATTAGAATCGAAACTCTTTTACTAGTCAATACTAGTGTATACTAGTAAATACTAGTTCCTCCATTCTAGTAAATACTAACCCAGGTAAAATATCCATGCTGATCTTTTTTATTAGTCAATACTAGTGCTCGAGGTGATATCAACAACTCTGGTGAATTCCTCATCCTTTGGTGTTGAGGCATTTAGTACTTGAAATTTGTACCAAGTACTGACTGGCTCTGTTGGCACAGGTGGTCCTGTTAGCTCTGTTGTTGAGTTTTATGCTGAATGACTGAACATATTGTATATTTCAAGAGACTAGATATTTAAAATTTTCATTTCGAAATATTTGGTAAACGATAATATTATTTCACGGTTTCGCAACTATATTCAACAAACTATTGACCAATTGTTTACTATTGAGTTTATATAAGTTATTTTCCATTTCCTCTTTATGAGTTACCCGAGCGTTAATGTTATTATCGGTATTTTTTTCTAAACATACATTTAATTTAGCTGATGCTATGCGGTTCGGGTTTTTTTATTGGAATTACAATATTTACGGTCGTATAACATATTTAAAATATTGTTGAAAAGGGTTTTTCAAGTTCTTTCCAGTTATTCCACGGCTTTAAAACGAGCTTTTCATCGACTTTATAATCGACTTACCTTAGAAACGTACCGGTAACCCTTATTATTTTATAGTTACTACATATAGTATCAGTAAAGGTTTTATCTTCAAAGCCATAATTATTAAGATGAAAAATCTTATATAGAGTAGTTTTTAAGTTGTTACTAATGGTTTTATGGGTTTCTTTATATAATTATTAGTAATTGAAGGTCGAATGAAACCTGTAGGTTTTGGTAACACCTTTTTAACTTAATGGAGGTGAAATAACGTTCAAATACCGCTTTTTACCACGTAACCTACGACGCAACCGAACGCGGTAATTAAAAGGTATTAATATACCTATTTTTTCGTGTTTTATGCTTAATTCGAGTGAAACCTTTTATGAACCAGTTATTAACTAGCGTTAAATAATAAGGTCATAACTATTATTGGTATTAGCCCGTTTTTTAAAACCTACGGTTATTACGTTAATTTTATTAAATACGTTCAACGTTTATTTGTTTTATTTAAGAAGTTGCGCGTTAGGACTAAGGACTTTGTTCAACGTATTTGAGATAATACGGAGTTTGTACACGCCGTAATAACATCTATACAATAACTTATGAAGAAATCTATTAATAAGTAATATTCTTTATCGAAACGTTTTGGAATCAGTAACGACATATAACTCTTGTTTAAAAGCCGTGAAACTTATAAAGTTTTCAAGAAATCAAGTTAAGTTTGCGAGAAAAAAATCGTATATTACCTATTTTCTTTGTTTATGTTACCGAATTCAACGTTTTGTATGGTAAACAATTTCGGTATTATTTAAACTAACTTATCCAAAACGTTTGAAACACACTCTATAACTAACGATTCCGTCATTTTTACCTATAATTTATCGATGTTATAAATAATAACGGTGAATAAAAACCTGAGTACTACGTTAAAATCATTTCACGAATTGGAAATAAATTTTATGTTGGTTACTCCTAGCGTAACGACCTATTAAAACGAAAGGTTTAAATGAAGTCAATAGGTTATATACACCTAACTTGGGGGCCACTTTTACGCTATGCCAATACCGTGACTTTCGATATTTTCAAATTACGTTATTAGTTGGTCAAATATAACGATGTGCCTTTATGCCCATCTCATATGCGGGTTTAAATTATTATACTTTACGTTCCGGAGGGCAGTAATAGATTCTAGTTTATATTTAACGAGCATAAACGCAACGGAACTTGCATTACAAAAAGGCTCAAGCTACTCTAAGTCCTCAAACTCGCCGTCCTCGTCCTCATCTAGCAAATTCTTTGGAAATTTTGTTCACGAACAACCAAAGATATTCAAAGTCCCCATCTTTACTCAAAAATCTGTTACAGATTTCAACTAGCTTACCCAATTTGGCGTTAATACGACCCAGTTTACCATCGATACACTCGAATACTTTAATAAGTCGTTTAGTTACCTTAAGATATGCTCTCTACCAGTTTGTTAGTTGGGAACAGCATACTCTCTTTTAACACTTGAACTTACTTAACAACTACGCTCCTTATTTAGGAGTTATATAGCTTTCAAGTCATTAGTACAGATGAAAGAACCCGGTATCGAACCCACTCCACCGAAAATGTGAACCTTTTTCAATATAATACTTTGAACTTCTACAGACTTCTTTGCTACAAAAACTTACGTTTATACGTTTTTAACCACTCGTTAACGCTTGAGGAACGGCTTACGAATAACCAATTCACCTTAGTTCTAAATATCGAACGTCAAACAGGCTTTAAACAACTTTTTCACAACCTTATTAATATCTTAATTAAGGTTAAATATCGCATATATATAATTAAAACTATAACTTATAGCATCAATAAAGAAAAGACGATATGAGTTACCGGTGTTAGTCCGTTCATTAAAAGATTTTTAGAGGTTATTAAAATTTAATTGACTTTTAGTTTCCTGTTAAACCTTTAGATGATGGTACGCTATATGATATACGTATTGAGACTAGATTTACTTATGTATTTAGTCGATATATATGTTCATAGCCCGTAAGGCTAGGAATCATACACTTGTTGGCAATAATAAAATAGCTTCAGAAAAAATGTACTTACGTTTTTAATATTACTGCCATGACCGCAATTACCTAAAAGTTTATTTTAGAGGTGCGGTAAACGACGATAAGAATAAAGCAATAGCTAAGACGAAAATTAAATTTACCTGTTAATCGAGTATTTAACTTTACATATATATAAGGTTAGTTATTACTATGATATTAAGAAATTATTGTAAAAGGAATTTTGTATTTTTAAAGAGGGGCTTCCAGCATCATTCATAGAAGAGGGCGATAATATCGCCTTTTACGTGATATTCAATCGTTTAATGGCCCAAAACATTTTACGAGATATTATAATGTTTCAAGCTGCTTAGGAACGGTTATTTCGCACCTACTACCCCCCCTTTTTGGCTTTCCAATATCTTTCATCACCTTTCATACTACATAGCATAGGTGAGGAGAAGGGGGGGTATAGATGAAAGAGTAAAATTAAGGGTAATGTTACAAGCTTGTGTCTGACTAGTAGTTCATAAGGATTCAGCCCTAGTAGTTATCAAACTTTTACAGTGCTCTAAAGCCGCTCAGAAGCAGAACGAGAGCATACCTTTACACGTCACGTGACCGGACCTCTCTCACTTCCACAGCTCTGTAGCAGATCTAAAGCAAGGGTTTCTCCTTTATTTTTAATCGAGGTTTATAGACAGAATCTTACCACATTCAGCTATAGTTGCAACCTCAGTCACTTTACAATCGGCGACGAAATGGCGGTTAAGGTAGTAACGGCGGCGGCGAGATAGCGGCGTCGGCGAGAATAGCGGCAATAGTGGCGAGAAAGCGGCGATGGAAACGAGAATATGGCGACAGCGGAAACGGTATGGTGGCGGTGGCAGTGAGTAAAGGCGACGGTAACGGAAAGACTAGTAATATGCAACGGCGTCAATAAGGAGAGGAAAAGGGGTTCGGTAACGATAAAAGGTAGATAATAGTAATAGGAGAAAAGTGAAAAAATCGTAGAGTTAAAAAACAAAGATTTTTGCAGCGTGAAGTGGGTTTCTTAAGTTTATTCTTATGAGTTAGCATAACTAATAACCTTACTCCTTCTATTTTAATTTCATTCAAATTTGTAAAGTGTACAATCTGTTGTTTTGAAATCTTTTACTTAAGCTACCAATTATTGGTACACGTGTAGGGCGGCAATGTAACATTGAAACGATTTAATATTCCGACGATGGAAGAGGAAGAAACTAACTAGATACGAAGTTCATCGGAGCTGAGTATGTATTCACAGGAACGTGCGTGTCTTTTTTCTCTTTTCCATTCATGTATGTATATATCCCCTATATAGTTGTATAACAACTGTTAATTATTATATCAACGTTAAATTTTACCATTTTCTGTAAAATTTGGAGATTATTACGTATCGTATCATATAATTACATTTGACGAATATTTTGTATACGAGGTTACTAGTGATCGAAAGCTGCCCATAAAATTTGGGTTTTCCAACTAATATTATACAAAGTCTAATTTTAGAAGTTAAGTTGGTATTATCGGAAACAAAAACCATTCGATAATATTACCAAATTTTCTGTCGTCATGTCCATCGGTACCATATTAATACTCTTATCCGAGTTACCAATTTCTATTTTATATGTTCATTCAACTCATTTAAACCTTTATTTTATATATTTTTGAATTATACCACAATCGAGAGATCTTTATATACCGTCTATTTGTATAAACTTACGATATAAACTCGTCGGGTCCATCATTTTAGATAGCTTTGCGATTTTATGCCGTTCGACTTATGGACTTTCATTTAATAAGTGGCCAGTTCTTTTTACATTGATTTAAGTATTTATTATGTTTATTCTTCACACTATACGTTGGGATTCATAACTTTTAGAAGTTTAGTTTCTTATCATACGTTAGATATTTAATTGGTTTACACTTTCAGAAACCTGAATCCTAAAAGTTATGCTGCTCGACTGCAACAAATCCAACGTTACCCATTAAGAACCTATCGCTAATTGGTAAACTAAGCATGCCCAAATTTTCAATATTTGTCATTCATACCTCTATATTGAAGGTTAATAAGTCTATGTTTAACTGAATTTAAAACAGTTTTTGATACATTAACAAATAATGTACGACTGCTTTAGTTGGTCTATAAATATGTTGGATATAACTTACAAGTGTGCTAATGAAGAATATATCTTGTAACTTTTGGTATAACTTTATTCATACGATCCATTAAACATTGGTCGCGGATTACGTATACGTTCGCATGATATTCCTACTATGAAGAAGGAATTAACCGTTTGAACCAATAATAAAATTGTTTGTAATGGGAATGATTAGTATTTTTATGTATTCATTTTTTATTTGTCTATCACTGGGAAGTTCCTTGTAAGAAGTATAGCACTGGATACTTCGAAAATATCCTGTTTATACCGGTGGGAAGGATCGTAACCCAAGTCTTCCTAGATCCTATGCAGGCTACGAACTTCTATACTATCCTTCTAATGAGAAACATACGGTGCTCTACAGATTAGAGACCCGCAGGCATATAAATTGTAGCCTTGGTTTGATTGAGAGGAAAGTTCTTGTCAATCACTGGCTGATGCTTACTTATGCCAGAGATGCCTCTTTATCGGCATTTTAAAAATATACCGCATAAAATGAATATGCAGAAAAATATCCAACCCAAAAGGGTAAGAATGAAACGTATTACGGATGAAAAAATTATCAGGGCTTGTAAAGTGTTGTTTAAACACACTTGTACGTTTGGTGGGCCCTGCATTGTATACATAACAAAAAAAGAAAATAAGAATTTCATTAAAATAAGCCTTATTCATAATCTTATTTAAATATTGGGTTTAATATTTGTCTTAACCAATAAACTACTCTTACATTTCATGTTTTGTTAGTAATAGTTTCTATATCTATGTGAATAATAGCTTAAATTTGGAAAGAAGCCTTATATGCGCTTAATATCGCCGCTTTGGAGCCTTTTCAGCGTTCCCTCCCATATTGAAGAGATTTAATAGCATAGGTAAATTTAGCTCTCCTCCTTTGAATTCCACTTTTATTTTTTCTCTATCTTTCTTACTCATATTAGTGTGGCACTTTTAACCCCATTCTTTCGTTTAAGCTCCGTATTATATAAGTTGTATTAGATTTTTTTCTATCGTGATTGAGTAATGCATTACATATTGAAACTCATAAGATTAACGTAGAAATCGTTTGTTACGTTTGTTAAAATATTTGTCGTTTTCACGTAAAGGGGTTCATAAAGAATAAACGGCAATAACGAAGTGTAAAGTATTGTGCATTTTCGTTGCCGTTGTTACCTTTGGATATTTAGCCCTTTATCGCGTTAATGTCGTTAAACCGGCATTAACTGAGCGTTTAACCGCCTTTTAACGGTCCCTTTTCATCGATATTAAGGTTGATAAGGGCAGTGTCACGTAAGTTACGATGGAAGCGCTATTAGTCGGCCGATTTATAACGCTATTAGGCCTAAATTTTGTTCCCGGCGAAAAGAACATCGACAGCAACGACGACAGCAATGGTGATAGTAATGATAAAAGAAAAGCAGGTTTAAATAACAATAAACTTGCCGCGAACGCCCTTCTTAAGACCTTCAATACTCTTTCTTACGTCAGGCTCACCACTTACACCCTTCCTTCCCCAGGTTTTTCTCTGTTTTAATAATAAGGATAAACGTGACAGGCGACGTTTCTTAGAGTTTTTATTGTCTTCGTAATAATGCAGTTGGATAAGCAAAGGCCTGTGATTTGTAAAAATCGGTGTAATTATTTTTTCGAATATATTAGTAGAGGTAAAAGTATCAGTAGTAGTAATATTTTGATGTGTTTGTGGACGGCGGGAATACGATATACAAATTATTAGCGGGAGTAATACTTAATTCCTATTGGTAGGCGGAAAATATAGTATTTTTTAGGTTTTCATTTAACTTTTTATTGTGGAAGAAAAATGATTTATAAGGTGAATAGTAGCACGGAAATTTTGAAGGTTCGAAAGAACCTTGCGTAGATAGTTTTCGTGTATACGTTCACAAGGAGTATTTTCTAGGCGGTTGAAGATAATTTTTCCAAACCTTAAAGAGGTCAGGTAATATATTAAGTATGTTGGTTTTCGCTTTTCCTTATATTGAGTATAAAGCTACTGGTGTTGAAGAGTTTGAAGCGTAGGTAATATTATATGGAACATTTATACCCGTGTTGTATCGTTAAAAAATCATATAAAAGGGGTCGTAATAATGGTAGTGAATGGAAAAGATTGTGGTTCTAGTATCTAGGTTTACTGAATTTTGGTAAGAGTTCGATTGAATACATATTTCTTTAACGTTTATATAATGTGAATGATGTATCCTATTAAAAAGCGAGTTACTTCTTTTTGCCTACCCTTAACTTTGACTTGAATAGAAGTTTAATTTGATTAGCCGCTACATAATCGTCGCTAAAAAACTGAATATAGGTTTTAAATTCACTATTTCCTAGTCTTTCAAGATTTTGTTTTTCATGACACTAACGTTTTTAAGGCTCTATTTCCCCTTCAAAAGAATTTCAAGTGTTATGGTAACGGCGTGAAATTTGTTATATGTTGATTAAAATAAGGAAACGAGGTCATTCTTTTTAACAAAAGATTCTCAAAGTATTATAGATATGTACCGTAGATTATCTTAAGAAAATCCGTGTAGCCTTTTTATTTCTGAGGAAATTGTTGATGACTTTCTTGTCAAAAACGTACGCTATGGAGTGGAAACTTTCATTTTTTCCCAACAACGTTATCTTTACAAAAGTCCGCAAGTCTCTGATAAATTTAACTTTATCCGTTGTGATATTACTTTCATTTATATATGTAGATGGTCATATAACTCTCTTCAAGTATATTCATTGGTTTTTCAATCAAGAAACGGTTTTCTTTTGAATGAATCTTTCTGTAAAGTTTTTGAAGTATCTTAAAAAGAACTGTAACGGTACTTTTAGGTGCTGTAGCAACGTGTGTAATTCCTTTTCTATTACTAATAGTAGTTAAGCTAAATGAGTACTATACTAAATCTATCTATGAAATCGCAATAAATTTATTAAGTTGGGAAAAGTGTATAGAAGTGTCGTTCTTGTTGTACGAAAGCATACGGATCGTTTAGGTACGTATACAAGTCGGCTTGATTTGGAAACCACAAGTATATTTATGGGATGGTTTGATTACGTAGTTGATAATAACTAGATGATTCAAATTAATGTTATACGGTGTTATGACCCAAGCATGTTGGCGGGTCAGGAAACAGGCCAGCATGCAGCTGAGCTACCGCTGAGCTTCAGTGAGCACCAGTGAGCCTCAGTGAGCACTAGTGAGCCTCAGTGAGCACCGGTGAGCCTCAGTGAGTACCGGTGAGCCTCAGCACTGAAGATGGTATGAAAGCCATAGGATATAAGGACACGGCCATCACCACATAGATAGTATTTCCTTCATAGCTCTTCAGTTGTCAATCTAAGTATTTAGTCTCAGTATATTCTGAATAGCCTCAAGGCTTTTGATCATTACTTGCACGGTTGCAATATTGTTCACTCAGCACCTCTGCTACCTTCTTGATAACATAAACCCTCTGACACCTTCTATATACTCGCGGGTATTTATTGTGATCATTACATACGGTAAATAAGGGAGTAGGTAACGTTAATAGTTTTTAATTGAGAGGAAAATCAAAGTTGTTATTATTTTGAAACCACTTTATTAGCGGGTAGGTCTACGGTTTTGATGGCGACGGTATTCGACGAATTCGTTCTAATGAGGCAATTTCTCTCGTTGAGATAATTGAGGAGACCGTAAACTAATTCTTGAATTCCTTTTAGCCGCCATCAATATATTAGCTCTTAGCGTAAAACTAAGTATAAGTACGATTATAAAGTAGCTCCTCGTTTGAAAAATATGTTACAGGATCCCGTGTTTTAAACAGCATAATCATTTATTATACCGCGCGACTTTTAAAGCTTTCGCTATCCGTTTCTCAATGTAAACCTATTCCCACATAGCCATTTCCAACTAAAACCTTTACTAATAAAAGTAAGGGGGTTGAATATTCATAAAAGGGTATAAAAACGTGCTAATCGACTTCATAATAATTATCAAGGGCGTATAACCACATTTCGTAGATGTTAGAAAAGTACTTCATGCAGTGTAGTAGGTTAACTTTTTTTACAGTAAAGTTGACCGTACTGCAAGTTGAGTGTATTGCGTTGTATAGACTTACCGCATTCGGTATAAGTCGAGTGCAGTACGGTGCACTTCATTGTAGGTCACGGGCTAAGCAATTGGCCATACAAATTACAGTGCAGACCGGCTAGCGGTCTATCAAACCAAAAACAATACATTCACCACTTGACCCATGCAATACTACTGTTATTTCTACCAATCGAATCGACAACATTACAACGATCTAAGGCCCTAAGAACACTAATTAGTGCTTGTTGGGTTAAGCTCAGATTAGCTAAATAAAAGAAAAGGCTACTTTCCGGTTGTTACGCTCTACATCAAACGGTGGTTAGGGTAGAGGAAAGATTTTTACGAAATGATTTTACTACTGTGTCATTCTCTACGGCAGTACATAAAAAGGACCATTTGGCTGCGCCAATATTTACGGTGAACTAGAGGTAGCAACGATATCGCTATTAAAAATCCCAAGAAATCTTCATTGATCCTTTTTAAAGACGTTGAGATTGACTATTAAAAGTCTCATAGATCAGCAAGTTGGCGAACGGTAAAGTCAATACTACCATGGATACAACTATAAGAAAAACAACTAAGTCCTATGACCAAAATGATAACCAACCTTCACCCTCTACCACCAATTACGACCATCTACCTTAATATTTACACTAAACATTTCCATATACTTTACTATGCTAATTTAATCGTCAAGTTCGCTGTTCTGAACGAAAACATCAAGAATCAACGAGCCGCGTCAAGAAATCTACATCGCGCAACCCGACGTCAAGTTATACAGTTTCCATGCAACTTTACACCTAAACACCAAGTCCTTACGCATTAAATCACAAAGTCTCTCACCCTTGACTCCTTATACTTCTTACACAAACTTAAAGCTCAAGATGGCACCTACCCAAAAGATTTTAAAGGGAATTAACGCCATAGGATCCATCTTTACAAAGTATTACGATAAAGACTTATAGGGAAAAAATGTTAATAAAGACTTAACGGAAAAATACTTAATCAACTACGTCAACCACTACATCGTTAATCAAAACGGCAGTAAAGAACTTAATTACGGCGACTGCGCTTTCCTAAACTTTCGTTATCTTTTTAGCGACTGGACTATCAATACATAGAAAAAAAATTCAAAGTGGTATAAAATCCAAATCATGGGATAAACTTAAACAAAAAAAGATCTACGTGCCAGAAAAGGTCCTTAGTAAGCTGTTAAAAACCCTCTTCGACCTGATCTAACTTAAAGAATACCCTTAAAACTCACAACCTAAAAATGAAAGGGCTGAAGAACTTGAACGCCCCTATACACGATTTAGGGGACTTCTTCTTTAACTTTAGCTAAGTCAAGCATCTTTACTTTCTAGCGATAAAAATCCTATTTACCTACTTGGCAGCCTAACACCTTTAGGTAACAACGCGGAATACGATTTTAGTGGTAGAAGAATGCGTAAAACGAAAGCCGACAACGCGGCTAAAGATATCAACATCGACGCTTTACGCCAGTTAGTTAATCAACGTTAGGCTTTCCAAAACCTTCAAGTATCTATTGCTCCCCAACAATTCAATCGATAGGCTCCTTAAAAACCTTCTCCATTTTTATTTGCCTACACGTGAGAGCCCACCACAGGTCCTACCACAAGACTTTACCCCTTGGACTAAGCGACTAGCTATTGCCTATAATACCGTATTTCAAAAGATTTAAGGTCTAAGTTACCAAAAAATACGAATCAAGACTAGAATGAATATCGCGACCTTCCCCCCAAAACCCATCAAAATAGTTAACATTAATTATAAGTTACTTACGGATTTCGCCAGCTCTAAAACGAGGTAAAAAGGTATAACAGGAAGTCCTACACCCTCCTTGATACCAAAATAATGCCCTTTTTAAAAAATTGCAAGTGGATAGAGGATCCACCTTTAGGTTTTCACTTACTATTCCCCTGGATCCTTATAAGGTACGCCAGAAACAACTACCTAACCTCTATCACCTGAGATATTACATTCGCGAAATATACTATAGCATGAAGAGCCACTTCGATTACGACGTCCACCTTACACAATACTATATAAACTAGGCTACCATGAGGTAAACAACGATAATAGCCAAAACAAAAAAAAGGAAAAAACACCGATAAATGTTTTTAACCAGATAATTGAAAAGGTAATGCAATTCCAAAAAACAATAGGGAAAGCCTATGCTGGCGAAGCCAAACTTCATAAATAGGTACAGATAGCAATTACGGGTATTAACGAGTTCGAATACGTTTTATAACGCCTAAATACTATCTACAAAAGATTTTTTAACCGGTTACGTTCCTCGTTTGCTATAATAATAATACGTATACTAAACTCGCTTAGTATATACCCTTAAGCCGAGAACTTCCACGAAGTAAAAAAAAACCTAACGATGGTTAATTTCGTTGATCGAAAATACGATTACGGCTACCCTTAACGCATAAGGTTTGGTCTACCGACTGCAAACTAAAAATAACAACCAATTAAGTGCTATTAAGGCTAAAATTTAGGCGGATTTTTGAACTGGAAATACTATCGTTGTGATAATAACAAAAGATGTTAAATTTGTAACATGTATATCTATGAGTTAAATCGATACCCTCCCAATTGAACGAAGTAGCAAAAAAGTTATATATTATATATAGTACCCTATTATTTTCAATAAAATCCATTGAATTAAGTTCCAAATTTAAAGATGACGAGCTAATTGACTGCGGTAATAGACCTAAATATATTAAATAGTACAAAGATACTGTTTCTGGTATAGCCTAGAAACTAACCGACCACGCCTTATTATACGGTTTAGGTGGGGAAAACCCTTACCTTTACCTTAACTAAGCCTCTAACCCCTTACATACCTTTAACTTTCGCAATCGTCATACGAACCGTACGGTTCAAGGTATTAAATCAGACACAAGGGTAACAAGGTGATTAATAGGTAGATAATTGTAATATATGGTATCACGAAAGGGAAATACTATAGCTGTTAAGATTGATAATTACAATGCTAATAAAGCTGAAGTTAGCTTGAAAACAGGGGATAAAAAATTGTTATTAAGAATAACGGTAATTTAAATTCTTATAAAAAAAATTATGCTCTACATCTTTGATCCTCATCCCCTTCTCTACTTTACTTGGAAAATATAAAGACCCTCCGCATTAACGTCGACGTTAATATAACTGATCTGGTTAAAGACGGTTATAGGTTTTTACCCGTCTTTAAATAGGCGTACGTTTAATTTCATTTTTAGGGTCCGAAAACAATAATATTAAACCTAACGAAGTTGGACATACATTAGTTACACTGACTCTTTCACTATCTAGCTATTAATAAGCTATATACTGATTTAAAGTACAAAAAGTATAAAGATGTGAAATATGATACTCAAAAAGATATTAAAAAGCTTTGCCACCACTGCCAAATTTAAATACAAGCCCCTTGAAGATTTAAATTGATTTTAAAAGACAATAAGGATTTCAATTGCAAAATATTTTTACGAAGCTCAGTATCTGAAACCCTTTTCGGCAAAAAAAAAGTAAAAACCATCAAAGATACTATAGATTAATACGTATTTGAGGTCATATAACGTCATCGTCCACGATACTAATACCAACAATACGATGGCTGAATTTTAAAAAGATATTAAAATCATGGGTATTTATTATAAACAAGTACACGTAAAAACCTACTAAAGTATTAAAAACATTAAAAAGGTATACGCCCTACTTCACAGAACGTATAACATCCTTATATTAAAAATGAGACGTTTTATGAATCAGGAGGCACGTCTATAAATAGCAACAATAATCCTAAACGATATTATAGGCCTTAATGATTTAGTGACGACACTACTAGATTTTAAAGCATACCTACGCCTAACGAGTGAATCCTCGCCCTCGGCAAGTACCAATAAACAGACTGCAGCCTACGGAAAATCTTTAAAAACGCTACGAAAAAAATCGGCACGACGCCAAGGCAATAGAGCACTTGATACCAAGGTCGGTCCCATAACAATCGACGAACATACTTAGCTGTTATAAAGTGAAGTCCTCGTACAGCGGAAGCTGGGTAAATACGAAAGCTTTTATAAGATATTAAGTATCGCAAACCCTGAAATAATTATAAAAACTATTAAAGGTTTTGTATTTTTCCGAATCACTTATATTAAACCTTTTATTAGGGCTATTAACTTTAAAGATCCGTAAACTTAACGACGGTACTAATACGAATATTGCTGAACCATTATCGATAAACCGATAAAAGGTTGTCGATGCGAACGACGCTAAAGAATGAGAAAGGTTAAAAAGAATGAATATAAACCAGTCTCTATTAATGATACTCCTTAGATAAATAGAAGAAAAATATAGAAAAAACTTAACACTAAATTTCCAAGCGTAAAGGATTATTAAAAACCTTTGGCAAACCCTTTAAGAAAAGCTACAAGATCGAAATTAACGGCCTATTAACTTGAAGGGTTATATGAATCGTAACGAAAACCGTTATCAACCTCTGCAACCTAAACGTTACGATTTATAAGTCGAGAATTGCTTACAAGATTAAAGGTAAAATTATGGGACGGTCGTATAAAAAGTTACGTTTAATCGCTTAAGGATACAGTAATAAAGGTAAATGTTGGTAGGCCTTTATGGTTGCAACGTAGTCGATTCTAATCACTGTGGTCTAAGTAACTGGTGTTGCGCTGATATTGTTGAATGAGATGCGTAAGTTCTAAGTTTGGCAGATCGCTAGTCGGTCTGCACACCAATTTGTATAGCGAAGCGCTTTGGCCTATGCCCCAATTTGAAGTGGGAAACTACTACATTTTACCTGAAGTGTATTCCCACAAACTACAGTCAATTTGAAGTATGAATAATCAACTTTACTACAAGTAAAGTTGACTTGACTATACTGTATTTGACTGCTATTCCAATACTAGCGGCTTTTCGTTTTGTTCCTGCACATTAGCGTGACTTACCATTAATTAGTAACAATCTCTAAAATCCTTCCTTCATCTATAAGCTATACCCCTATTAATTCCTATCAATCTGTATTGAAATCGACCCTAATTACGGCCCCTTATAGCCCTTTTTCTCACCCCTTCCAAGACCCCCTTTCCTCAAATCCCTTACATAGATCTTTTGCCATAAATTTGTGTAAATCAAGTACTCCACCACTTGTATACCCTTTACCAGTAGTTCAAACTACTTCCATTACCACCTTTACTATCGTTACCATTTCCCTGACGGTTTTTTAGTTTGCCAAGCAACCCTATTCCTTCACGTTACGTATCGGGCGTTTCACGTATCCCTTAATTCATATAGATAGCGTATTACTATCCAAAAACCTTTTCAGGGCGCCATTAGGAGTAGCCTTAATCATAGTATCAGCAGGATTACCTATACCGTTAATTTACCGGAACTTATCGATTTTCCGGACTTTTTATACTTCCCTTAATACCATTACGTGTATTATTAGGTGTTTTTATTAGTCGTATTTAGTTTTGATAATAATTTGTAAAGTCTTCAGGAGTTAGAAAATATCTCTACAAGTATCGGTAGCAGTCTTAGCTATTTACTGGTACTCTTTAATTTGCCGTTAGTTACTATACCGATGTCAAAACCTATTATTATGCCGTTAACTTTCGAAGCTGACACACTTCAGGTTACGCGTTTACATTTGACAGATGTCTAGTATATAAGGTTTCCGATAATCATAAATTCCCCTTTAAAATTATCTTTATTAACGAGTACTATTAGAAAACCGATTTGCGATATAAGGTTAGTATTGGTAGGCCTTTATCGTTGCAACATAGTTGATTCGAATCACTGTGGTCGAAGTAACTGATGTTGCGTTGATATTGTTTATTAGATGTATAAGTTCTAAGTTTGGCAGACCGCTAGCCGGTCTACAAACTAATTTGTATGGCGAAACACTTTGGTCTGTACCTCAATTTGTGGTAAGCACCTACTGCACTGCATTTGCAGTGTAATCCCACTAACTGCAGTTAATACAGTTAACTTTATTTACAGTAAAGTTGACAGATTACACTGTAATTAACCTGCTAAAAATAGCAACTAATATTGTTTCAACACTGGCGACTTTTTTTTTTGTGCCTGCGTCCCCCAATATGGCCTACCACCAATTGGTGGCAACCTGTGGAATCCCTCCTTAATCTGAATTCCAAATCCCTGTCAATTCCAGTTAATTTGTACTGAAATTGATATCAATTACGGCCCTTTATAGCCCCTTTTCTCTACCCCTCTGAGACTTTCATTACTTTATTCCCATATATAGATCTTTCGCCATAAACCTATGTAAATCAAGTACACCACTACATGCGTATCTTTTGCTAATAGTTTGAATTAATGCTATTACCACTTTTGTTATCGTTACCCTAGTAGTATTTTAGTTTGTTACGGTATTTTTATTCTTCCACGTTATTTGTTCTCTACCAGATGGCCTTTCCAGATTGTCTTGTTATTAACTAACGCATTTGAGGAATTTATTTCGAGCTTAACAGGTAAGGTTTTGCCAGGCTTGTTGTATATACTGGTTTTGTTAGGCCTGCCGGCTCTGTTTGGCTTGCTAGGCCTGTTGGCTCTGTTTAGCTTGTTAGGCCTATAGCACCTGTTACATCTGTGCCTTAGCCTGTGGCGCCTTAGCCTTTTGGACTTGCTGGGCTTACCGGACCTGTGACGCCTAAGCATCTGGAAGGTCTTAAAGATTTTCCGCTTCATTACGAAGGGGGTCTTTGTTTTCTTCTTCGTTTTAGTTTTCTCTAAGGTTTTCTTCTTCGTTTTCAAGAACTTAAGGATATTCTTTAAGTAAAGTCAATTCGAAAAAGGTCTTTGCCAGCCTATTATAACTTTCTTTTTGTACGTAAATCCCTCGTTGTTCAATCTCTGATTTCAGTTTGAACTTAACAGTTTTTTGGGTTGACTTTTATATATTAATTGTTCTGTCGCCGAAGGATTTACGGAAAATGTAAAATACGTTGTCAGGGTCTTCGCCATTGACATATTCTAAGAAAAAGTAGCTGACGAAGTTGGTTAGGCGTATTTCGGTTGATTGTTTATTAACGTTGTGTTCCTGAAATTTGTAGTTGTAATACTTGGTAAAAACTTATCCGAGGGCATTAAATTTTTTCATAAATATTTAACTTAGAGTTATTGTGACGGTTTAGCCTATATAGAACGTGTAGGGTGCATAGAGCGAGGGACTTGGTGATCTTACGTGTATGGGACTTATCGTTTTGGCGTAGAGTTACATGGAGACTTGATGACTTGGTGATTTGACATGAGTTTGCGCGACGTGGCTTTTTTGGCGCGACTTGGCGATTTTTAAGGTTTTCGCTTGGGACAGCAATCTTAACGATTGATTTGACATAGGGGGGTAAAAAGAGTGAAGTAAAGTAAATGTTTGATATAAGAGGTAAGGTTGAAGGTCTTTGTTGGTGGTAGAGGCTGAAGATTGTTGCTTTAATGTAGGGATTCAGGTTTTTTTTTTTTATATACGGTAGTAGCACCCTTAGTAGAATTGACTTGGGTGTTTGCTAATTTTCCGAACTTTAAAACTTCTGACCGTCAATTTTCTCGTCTTTAAAAAATATTAATGATGATTTCTTAGTGTTTTTAGTAACGATACCGTCGTTACCTCTAAGCTTCTGTTAAAACCGACTCAACCTAAAGGTCTTTTTTATTTTCTTCCATTAAAAACGACGCATCATTAAAGGCCCTTCGCACAAATCTTTCCTTAACCCTAGCCGTAATATCGAGCGGAATAACTGGAAAGTTACCTTTTCGTTTTCTTAGCCAATTTGTATTAAACCTAATAAGTACTAATCAGTATTAGTAGGCCTTCATCGTTACAACGTAGTCGATTCGAATCACTATGGTCGAAGTAACTGGTGCTACATTAATATTGTTTATTGGATGTGTAAGTTCTAAGTTTAGAAAACCGCTAGCCGGTCTGCATACTAATCTGTATAGCCAAACACTTTGGTTTGTGCCCCACTTTGAAGTGGGTACCTACTAAACTGCATTTTCAGTGAAATCCCACAAACTTCATTCAATACAGTTATCTTTACTTACAGTAAAGTTGACTGACTGCACTTCAAATGATCTGCTAAAAATAGCAGCCAATATTGTTCCAACAGTTGGTATTATTAGCAAATAATCTATCTATAAAATTATTAGCTTCGCCTTCGTTAGTTTTATAAAGGTCATATTAATTCCTCTTTTTACATTGTTCATTTGTTGTTCAATCCGCTTATTTATCTCATTCAAGACATTGTTTTGTAAGTCTTATGTTTATGCTGTAATAATAAGGTCGTAAAAGTTTTTCAGTTAATTTAACGTGATAATATAAGCCGTATTGGCCCTTTATTTTAAATACCTTTGTAATTTTGCCTCGTCTATTTTATTAATAATCGTTAAGCTTATAGTTTACCCATTTTGGAGAAGGCTTATATAAGTGTCGTTTTTAAACTTAATACTATAAATGCTAATTAACAATCTTTTAAAGTTATGTTGTATATCTTTAGCCAAATTATGAACTAGCTTATACTTTTAAAGGCATGAATATTCGATAGCACGTTATTCCGCCACCACAAATCTAGTATCGCCGAAAAAATGGTATCGTTAGTTTGTATACCTTTAATACTAAATTTTTTACCTTTTATACTTGCTAGGTATGTGTTAAAGATTAAGGTCTTTATACTTAGCCTGTGTTTTAAATGTGTTTGATACGTTAGGAACCAATAGACGCCTATTTAGACTAATCCGTATAAAAGTTTGATATAGTGTATTATCGTGTCGGTCGGACACTTATCACTTGGTTTTTTGGGTAAATTTAGCAATATAAACCTCTAATGATCAGTGGCAGATTACGTATACGCTAACATGAGGTCCCGGATATTAAGTTTAAACTGACCTTTTATATTAGTAGTTAAACTGGAAGTAACAGCAACGATCAAACCTTGGTTGAATTTTTGAATTTTAGGCGATTTGGTATGAATATAGGTTTTACCTTGATTACCGTTTATTTAGGCGATTAACTTTGACTTTTCATTCCGACGATCCATAGTTTTGCCTTTAACCTCGTAAATTATCTTCGACTTAAAGATGTTGTCGTTTTAGCTTTCAAATTACATTAATGGTATAAATTGTATAAATCCCCGTAATAAGAAGCCGTCACTTTATACTTAGTTACTTTCTTCAAAGAGCTCGCCTAATATGTTGATGATACCTTTGGCACGTAGCTTAAAGGCAAGTTCTCCGTTAAACTTTTCTTTTTTAGATATACATACCATTATATATCCCCTTTTGGGCTTATACTCCCTATCATCGTCCATCTTTTTAGTGTATATCCTTTTTTAGGTGGTCGTTTATGCCGCCAACGTTCCATTAGCTTATTAATAATCGGCTCCAAAAGGCTGTATTAGCTAACTTGCTCGACTCGGATGTTAACAGCATAAGGATCTTTATTAAACTTAAACGATCTAAAGGGTTTTTGATACGTCTTAACCTATATAGCTCGAGAAGTTACAGGGCTATTAGCTGTTGCTACCACTGCGTTTAATTTAGCAATACTTAAGATATTTTATGGCCTATCTTATGTTCATGGTTCGCATTATGTAATAACTTTACTTTAAATGAAAAGTAAAAGAACGTTTGTTATTAAAGGTACATTACTGATATTAATGACATTATTAACGTAACAGCGTGCTAATTTCTTCTTTAGTTTCTTTAAAGCGTTGCTGTATGCTATAACACGCTTATAGATACTTAACGAGGGTAGCAAATTAGTTGTCATAAATCAATAAGCTCCTAATACAAATGAAGTTAATAGAAGTCCGTTAAGGTTAATATTATCGTTAAGACCTTTTACTGTTATTTAAAACAGTGTTTTTTAGCTTATAAAGCTTCCTATTTCCAGTATAAGGATATCGTTGGCCTTTCGTAAAACGGAATATACCTTTTCAACTTCGTTAATACCCTAGTAAAATTTAATGGAAACCTATTTACACTAAATGCTTATTAACTTTGTATTAGTTTTAAACTTGATCGTGATGAAGTTGGTACCTGTATCGTTAACTAATACGTTTGATGGGATAAGGTACGTATTAATCTATAAAGTATGTAATGTCTCTTATATTTTGTTTTCTGTAATAGTTCTAAATAACTTGGCGCCGTGAAAAGTCGTGGCGGAGTTTACAACTTGTAATACTAGTTTACTGTTTAGGTAAAACACGTCTACGAAGAATTTCGAATTAAAGCCTTAGTCTTTCTTTAACGTAAACTTAAACCTTACAAAGGCCTTAGTAATGTATTTATTAGTAATGAAAAAGGCGTTTAACTGCATTTAGTATTGATAAGTCCACTTTTTCATATCTATCTGCCTTTCAGACCTTATAAATCCTTTCAGTTGTCGGATGATTAGACCTACGATGTATTGAACGAAGTTCTCCCTTCGTTAGGTTTAATACCATTTATTTTAGCCTTTGAAGATAAAATCAGAGATGCTCATATTTAAGGCTAAGTGGAAACATCTTGCCGGCTTTGACTTGTATTAGTTCGTTAGTCTAAACGTTAGCATTTGCACTGAGGTTTTTAATATCTTTTAGGTAAAGAAGAAAGGGGGTAGGGGATTTCAAGATGTGGAATATAATAAGTCTAATAATAGTATTGAACGTCGTCGATTCCAGTAAATATAGCTCTTTTCCAGGTTTAAAACCAACCTTAACTTTGCTGGTATTCGTATGATTGAGTTCGGTAGCAGTATTAGTATCCTTTTCATCTCGAGGTATTGCGAATAGCTTTCTGTTAAGTACCGTGCCGCTCCTATATCCGGTATGATCCCCAGGAAGACTTGTTTCGCGTAACGGTTTGGAATAGTATAAATGTATGTAGGGCCAGGGTTTTCATCTTCATGGTAACGGTAAGGGTCTTTACTTGTAAGGCGATATAAAAAAAGCGTGGTAGGCTAGTTATTGTGTTATTTTTAGGTTAATATCAGTATTTTCGTAATAGATGATAGCCTTTGGTTTATTTTTCACTTTTTTGTTTTTATTTCCTTTAAACTATACAAATTGTTCAATGTAGTCTTAATTGGAAGTAAAATGTGATTACATGTAATAAGTTATCTGTTTTATCTTATGTTTGGTGTTAGTGTACCGTGTTGACTACTATGCTTGTTTTCTGTAAATATAACATTTCTTAGCGTTTGATGTCAACTTGCTTAGCCGGCATAAAAACCTCAAGGATAAGTAATACCCTGTTTCGTAAGTCTAGGGCCGGATCTTCCGTTAACCATATTAGAAGGATCTTTCGTACCATCGATTAATATAGTAAGAATTATGAGGGTTTTCTTCTTCATTACTGAATTCCGGAGCTTAAGAGTATCTACCAGTCGAGCCTGAGACTCGAGTAGTTACAGTCGCCAACGAGGAACGTAATTAGCTAAAAAAACTTTCGAAGGTGGTATTAGGATATTAAAAAGCGTATTCGAACTTTTTATAGCTCGTTACTGTTTATCGGACCTATTAACATAGTGTACCTTCGCTATCTTTTATGTTTCCTATTGCTTATTGGAAAAGTATTAGCCAATTAATCATTTGATTAAAAAGATTTATCTTGCTTTCAAACTCCTTTTTGTGCTTTAGTATATAGGACCACTTAATAATATTCCAATCGGTGTAATATTAAGTATTTTTAATATCGTATTCAAAATGACCCTTTAGGCTATCGTAAATTTTACGAATTCAGGAACAATTCGTTTGGCACCGGAGGAAGTAGTCTTCGTCTTGGCCGGTAAGAATATTGGGAAATATAGGGTAAAAACCTAGTAATTTAACGTTTATTTGGTGGTAAACGTTGAAAAATAGGCGTAACTTAACGTCGAAAGGGTTATTTGGTTTATTGTTATAGTTTTTCTTTCATTGCTAAATCCTAACAAAGGTAATAATTACTATATATTCTGTATCCACCCTGGAAACGCGTCGGGGTGGAAATGTAATATACTGATCGTAGAGGCCTTCTATATGTTTTAGCTGGAAAAAAGACTAAAGTTGTTGGTAGTATGAGTAGGCTGGATAATTACCCTTAGCTAAGTTTGGAGGGAAAAATATAATGGTCGTACCTATAATAGGTTCACATATTAAGCCGGTCTTTTATTAATTCGGTTGTTAAAATTAGACGTGTTAAAGATCTGAGGGAAATGTGCCTAAAGGGTTTTGTTACAGTGGACTTGTAAATAATCCTTTTAGTGTTAAGGGGTTCAGCAAGGTTCCTACTTACTTAATTGATGGATTTAAGGGCTTGTAAGGTGTAAGTTAACTGATTTTCTACGTTTAATTATTTCAGCTTAGGAAGGTCTTTGCGAACATGTGTGTGGATGTTAAGGGTTATTGTCGTTAGCAAGCTTTTTGCCCTTAACCAAGGTTTATTAAGAGTTTTTATCCGTAGCTTATTCGTAGAATAGGTTGTCCAGATTACCTTCCTTCCCTTTTTTCCCGCGGATTATTCGACGTTTCGATGAAACAATTTAGTTTTTACCCTTATCTTTGCTTACCTGTCTACCTTTTCCCTCATATTGAGGCTCTAGTAGTAAAACCAATTTTGAAAATCATCGAGAGCGTTAGGGCTACGGTTGTTTCCGTTAGTGTATAAGTCGAGGATAAAACGGCTGATTACGTTAGTTAAGTGTTTTGGAGGAAAGTTTTTAGTTGCGTTGGTAAACCATAGCTTTTCGTCGTAATGCTTTGCGAAGATGGCGCCGAGGGTAATAATTGCCTTTTTTCTAAGGGGATTGGTAACAGCATCGATTTCAGTGCGTTTTAAAGCTATTGTGACGTTCTTGCTGGTGTAAAGCTTGGAAGTAGTTGACTTAGCGATCTGGGAGTGTAGGGACTTAGAGATTTTGGGGCGTATGGACTTAAATATTTAATATGGAGTCGTACAACATGGCTTTTTGGACGCGACTTAGTATTTTCGTTCAAAATCGCGATTTTAACGATTATAGTAGTGTGAGTAGGAAAAAAAGTTAAGTAGAGCAAAGATTTGGCGTAAAGGGTAAAATCGCAGGTCGATATTGGTGGCAAAGGTTGTTTGGCATAAAGACTTAGTTGTTTTTCAGTAGTAGTAGCATCTGTAATAGTACTAATTTATCCGTTTGCCAATTTGCTAAACTTTGAGACTTCTGATAGTCAATTTTAACTTATTTAAAAAGGATTAATAAAAATTTCTTGGTGTTTTCGAGTAATGATACCGTCGATTACTTATAAACTGCTGCAAACAACTACACAACTTATATGTTTTTCCTCTCTGCTGCCACAAACAATTACATAGCGTATAGGGGTTTTTCGTAAAAAACCTTTCGTCTACCTTTGGTAAAGAAAACGCAATAACTAGAAAGCAGCGTATTCTTTTACTTATCCAATTTGTGTTTAACCTAATAAGAACTAATTAGTGATAATAGGCCTTTATCGTTGCAACGTAGTCGATTCGAATCACTGTTGTCGAAGTAACTAGTGTTGCGCTGATATTAATGATTGAGATACGTAAGCTCTAAGTTTGGCAGACCGCTAGCCGGTCTGCATACTAATTTGTATGGCGAAAAGCTTCGGCCTATGCCTCAATTTGAAGTAATTACCTACTTCACTGCACTTGCAGTGCAGTTCCACAAATTACAGGCAATTTGCAGTAAGTACAATCATTTTAATTTAGGTAAAGATGATTTGACTGTACTGCATTCGACTGCTATTCCAATAGTAAAAATTATATCTTTACGTAATTGCCAACGAATTGGAAAATCAATTAAAGCTTAGAAATTACTTAAGTAATAAATTAACGAGTGATGAATAAAGGTAAATTTACGCTTAATGGTCGTTATATAATGTAAACTAATACTTAACTTATCATGGATTTATAATGGATCGTAATATTAAAATTACTATCAAAACTACGTGTTATTTACCCTTTAGGTACGGTAATACGATGTATTAAGTTACTATAAGGATTGGCTAAAGTAAACGTTTATTAGTTTCTTACCTACTAATCGTACTTTAAATTACTACTAATGATAAAATATGTAACATACGACCCATACTTGCTAATAACGTGAAAAGAAGACTTCGGTATAAAAGACACGTAAAATAACGATACCCTTTTCATTAAAATGGATAGCTTTATAAAATACAAATAACGAACGATCAAAAACTTTAAATTTCTGAAACTGTAAGTTGGTAACAAAATTGAGAAAATCAGTTAATTTAATTTTGATCAATTGTTAATTCGTATACTTAGTATTAATACCAGCTGTAATTTTCGATAAAATAGTAAGGGAACTGTCTTATCCACAATTAATAAGATTAATACGGCTCATTCCTAACGGCACCTTAAATAAAGTGCTCGTGGTAGTTATATACTTACCTTATACTCACTAAATGCCTTTTACGAACTTTTTATCCCGATATAAATATAAAATCCGACAAATAAAGACTTCAACCAGTATATAAAGAACTCGAAAAGCAAATAAGAAACCTGAAACAAGGAATTGATATAATCCTTATCTACTTGTCGAAATCCAAATGAATAATTTTTACAAACGGGATCTTTACAAATCGGCTTTTTGATAACTCTCGTTAATAAAGATGGACAAAAAAATCAATTTAGTATTATCGGCAACCTGATTCACTGGAACTCCGTTAAATGTAAGAAGATTATGTAAAACGTACTGGCTTCAAAGATCGACGAAATAATAACGGACTTTAATATAGGCATAAAATTATGGGAAACTCTAAACCTAATTACCAGGCAACTAAAGATTCCTTATATTCTAGTAGTAATTTGTACCGACTCGAAATGTCTTTTCGAATATATCTTAAAGCTTGGAACAATGAGTAAAAAACGCTCCATAATCGATGTAATAGTATTTCGTAAAGCCTATAGAAGGGGGGTGATTGAGGAATTCAAATGAATTAAGGGAAAAAACAATCCCGCAAATACTATAACGGAAGCGACGTCAAATAAGGCCAATATTTGTACATAATAATATGCTGACCATTTGCATCAAGGGCTACGTTAATAGGCCGCCCAGAAAGCTCAAATCATGTAACGGCGATTAGGAATGTAATTGCAGACTAAATGAATGCCTGGGAATTAACTATGCGTATCTATTTAATTGGCACGGTTAAATTGGAGGCAAATAAAGGGCTGTGGCGAAACAACTTTCTGTAGGAGTTGATGAACTCGGACCTTGGAATGACGGAGCAATAGAGGTCAAACGGGGTAAATTTCAATGTAATTGAGTGCAATTCACTATGGAAGTCAACTGGAATTTATAGGGGTCAGGCTTATCGACGAAAGAGGCAATTGAGGGGTAACTAGAAAAGATTGGTCAACCACACTAACGTGCACGTACAAACTAAAAAGCCGCCAGTAATGGAATTGTGTTATATGTAGTGCAGTAGTTCAACTTTACTTACAGTAAAATTGACCATACTTCAAGTTGAGTGTATTGCATTGTATAGACTTACCGCATTGGATATAAGTTGAGTGTAGTATGCTGCACTTTACTCTAGGACACGGACCAAGCAATTGGCCATAAAATTTACTGTGCAGACCGGCTAGCAGTCTCCCAAACCTAGAACAATGGATTTATCACTTGACCAATGCAATACTACTGTTCGACCAATCGAATCGACAACGTGGCAACAATATAAGGTCCTATGAACAGTAGAGTTAATTAAACCTTAATGACTAATAGTATATAAAACCCTACATTTTTTCCGGGGTAAATACAAGCGTAAGATCGCATATTATCAACTTTTTTATCGTGAGTTAGTTTTTCTAGAATTTGCAAAAATTGAGTGCTGGGAAATTTACAACAAATATAAATAGAATATCGCCGACCTAAATCAAAATACTATTTACATAAAGTTAAGCGAAATATGATATGTAATTTATGTTAAAGGGCAAAGAAAAATATAAATTCTATTGGGCTTCGTAATAAAACTTTGTGAACCTTATATTCGTTATTAGATATTGTGTCTTTCATTTTAAAAAGAGCTTTTGATTAGGATGAATAAGTTTTAATAAAACCATAAACTTCTTATTTCTTCTTCAAGGCCGTTGTGTAAAAGAGCATCGAAGTTTTTTTGTCTTTTATTAAAAAAATTGACGCGACCTTTCACTTTATTAAGGCGGATTCGATGGTGTAGTTAAGGGACGGCACGATGTTCGTAAAGAAACACCTAAGCATTCCGCCGCTATGTTTTTCGATGATTAAGTTTTGGAGGATTAACGTTTCAGATATCTTACAAGTTACGATATATTTGAATCATTCATAAGAAACCGAGGTCAAAAGATGAGCCTTTTCAAACGGGTTTTTAATAGGTTTCCATTATTCAATTTTTGTGTCATCCAAACCCTTAATTTTTGTTATATCAATTGGAAAATCTTTCAATGTGTATATTTTTTGGAAATGTATAAAGGGTCATTATTATCAATTTTTAGTACGTCTTAAGTGAACGGATCATTATATCTTTAGGTTTAGTCACCTTATTTCTTATATTCATGATATTTACCCAAATAATGTTATAAGTATCGTTGATATATTGAGGGATTCTATATTTACATCTACTATCATCGTTTATGACATCGTTAGACATACTGTTTTTACGGAATATTCAGCAACTTTATCATTTCGTTAAATTTGAGTTTATTCATCAGTATCAAAAATGAAGTGCCTATTTATCTTTAGAGATAGAAATCGTATTAGAAGGGGAGAATTTTGTTAGTTAATTATTTTACGAATTTTTACGAAGTTCGAAGTCCAGTCAAGTTTCGTCCTTCAAAACCCGATTTGATCTCGTTATACTTTCGTAATAAACTATCTACATTTAACGAGTCAGGTACCGCATAAATATGTCCTATCTTTTGTCCATATATAGTAATGAAATCAACGAAGTTTACAAGTCTATTATTTCATAATTTCAACGTAAATTTTAATTGGTTTGCGAACCGCATGTGTGACGCTAATGTATAGTAGGTCGAAAACGCTTGTCTACGTGCATATGGAGGCTGTGTTTGTAATCTCAGTTACCGATGGTAAATAGGTTATCCCGATAACGATGAAGTAGACAAACCTAGATAGGTTAATTTTATATATTTCAATACAAGAGATCGATTCGGTAAAGAAACCACGAGTTAAAATTCTGGTTTATCAAACTTTTGAATCGGAACTGTTGTCGATATTGGTTTCTTTTACCTGAATGGCCACCTTATTATTCGTGATTTTAAATTTAAGGACATGTTTCAAACAATATATAGAAATTTCCTCCAATTTCTTGAAAAACATATTAGTTGCAAGGGCTGAATTATTTAAAATATTCCTCCTATTTACCTTACCTCAAGTTGGTTTCATTTGTATTTATACGAACTTAAACTTTGTGTTGATAATATTCAAGGATCCTGGGGTTAGTTATAGATTTCCGTTAATACGTCGTTTTAAAACTCATCCTCACATACTGTGGATATTACTATATACCTTCATAGATAGTATACATAGGCCAAGTAGCAGTACACTGTATTGCAGGGTGTCCTCTAGATGGGTGCTCGGTAACGTGTCACGCTGCTGGCTGCACTCTTTCAAGACGCAAAGTATATCATACATGGATCAGTCTGGAATGACTATTCTAGACCGACGGCAATGCATGAATCGGTTTAGAAGAAGTATTCCAGAGTAATACACTCTGAGTGGAGGGCTTATAAGCCCTCACCTGTGGCGTACACCTCTAGATGCTTTTTCTTAAAACGATTATCTTTTTATACTATAATACCAATTATTTTAATTACTTTTTAAAAATATGATTTTAGGTCAACCTTATAGGCTTAAAAACTTACTGACATTAATTATAGCCGATTAGGTCGACTAAAAGTAACTAAGGGAAAAAAGACAAATACAAGTTAAATACTTATAACGTGATGTTATAACGATCTTAATTACCTATATTTTGATACTACGACTTATAAAAACTATACGGAAGTGTGAAATTACGCGAGAGCGCCGAGAAACCCGAAGAGTTACAAGACTATAAGATCTGGAGTGACTTTAAGAAGAATAGCTCCCTTCCGTCAACCGCCAAATTATATTGGTGCACTGAACGTACCCGGGCCTTTTTTGAAGGTCGACCTACTACACATCACGCCATGTAAGGTAAAACCACCAAGTTTCGAAACCGTTAGCTAGGACCCAACCGTTTTTCGACAATATACCCTAATCGCCTCACTAAGATCAGTTACATACAAACAACTAAACCGATCGCCTTAGCAATATCGGTGATATACCAAGTAACCAAACGATCTCTTTAACAAGTTTTACTATGACACGCTAATACGAACCGACCCCTCAACATCGGATTACATAATCATATTCTCTTTACCCTACCTACTTTCCCGCATTCGCCCTGTTTTCTTTAGTTTCATTTACCTTATATATTCTAAGTTTACTTTTCATAACGTTGAATTTTGACTAGCCGCTTACCTAATGTAACGATACCAAAACTTAGCAAAAACTAATTTAAAACGCCTAACTGGTTTATAGTTACGCCTTATTCATCGTTTGAAATTTATTTATATTAGTCAAGGTTGCGTAAACATTCTTCCGACTGCTTTAATTATCTTATTTACTTGACATTAATCAAACTTCTTCAAATTTTTAACGACTTTGAATTATATATGAGTTACCCTTAACAAATATATTATAGCTATACTAACAACGAATCTGGCAAAGACCAACGAATGCATAGAGTACCTCATTAAATACACGTCGTTTCGTAACAGTATCTTAAAGTATTTGTGTCTTAACCTTTGAGATAATAAAATCGAAGTAATAGTGGTGGATTTGGATCTTTATATAGCAAATATTTATGTTACGAATATTATTTTGAACTATTGTAATAGTGAAATTCAAAGACGCGACTTAATCGAAAATTTCAAATTAAAACTTTTCAGATGGGACGTTAAATATATGGCAAATGTTGGATAGTATAATTTTAAACATCTTGCAAAGAAAATTACGGAGTAGAGTTATGAATATACCCGGTCAAAGCAATAGCCCCATCGCAAAAGCCCTCTCTACAACGGTCCAGCTTACATATATACCGAAATAAAACGATGGAATAAGAAAAGGAAAGGTTAAAAAGGGAACTTACTTGGAAAAACGCTAAAAACTGTTACTTAAGGTTGTAGACTGGGGTTATATAAAGATAATACAGATTAAGATACGGGTTGAGCTCAATTAAACGCCCGCCGGAAAACGGAAACAAAACTTGAGGAATCAAGGGAGAAGGAGGACGCACCGAAAAAATCGTTTACAACGAGAATCGAATACGAAACCTCCCTAAAACACGACTTTAAACCGAATTTAAGATTAGAATACACTCCGAGATCTGAAAACAACGCAATTAGCCATAATAGGATCGCCTGAAACGTAAAGAATAACTCGCTCCGGAAACCGACAATCGGCCGAAACACAGGAAACAACCCGATCAAAGAAATATTAAGCGGCGCAAAACGCTAATAGGTGCCGTACAGACTAATTCCCATTAATTACGACCTTTATCGCGGTTTCCTACTATATTGTTTCGCAACGGATAAAAACGATCCTATGAAGTTAACTAACTTTACCAAGCTATAAAATAGGTATAACGACTATAATAACGAGCTGTACTATATACTAAACAATAAGATACGCTTTATTCTTAATACTTATGAAAGACTTGATATTAAGTTATTATAATTCCATGTTATTTTACCCGGAATACTTTCCGGGTAATCTAAGGAGTGGTATATATATTTATAAAGAAATATTACCCTTTTCAATCCCAAATTAATACATAGGTCAATTCCGAGTCGTAAAATGAAAACTAAATTAATACAATGTAGGAATTTGTAAAAAAACTAATAGGAAAATAACGAAAAAAACCTATAGGAAATCCTTTCCACCCTATTAATAAAGTTACAAAAGTGCCAGATTATTCTCGAACCGGAATATAAAGGCGATAAACTGTTTATTCAAGAAGTTATAGAGGCCTATCGTTGAAATCCGAATTTCGACCTTATATTTTTCCAATTTAACAAGGATTTAGAGGCTGTTTGTGTAAGCTTTCAAATATCGTTCGAAACCTTTGTACGCCGAAAAGGAAGTTTCGGATTAGAAATTATAGCTCAAGAAAAACTAAAAGCGAGGCTTAAATTACAAAAGTAAACTTTACCGAGATAATTTACCGTGTTTCTATCCAGAAATTCAAGTTTTAGTCGAGGTAAAATAAACGCTAACAGTAAAGGTATTACGGAGGAAACTTTGATTGCAAAAGACGGGTACGATAATTTGGAAATGGAAAAGACGTACCGAAACTCTAATAATACTTGCGAAAATATATACGAATCTCTATAGGTTTCTAAAAGCGGTATGTCGTATGGGGTAAAGTTGGTTATTAATCTGTAAACTACCTCGCTTGCGAGTAAATTCTAATTAAACTACAATTTTAGGCCGAATGAGAGTTTGAGAATCAGATAAAAGCTAACTTTGCAATATACGTAACCGAGTGCAAAATATAGATATTGGACTCAATGTACACCCTTTCGAAAATATATCAGGAAGAAACAACCCTAAACAAGATAATACCTACCCATTAGCTTACGACGATAAAAATATACAACGTATTTTCATCGGCTTACAACATGCCACCTTTTTGTATATTACAAGCCTGGACTACGTAAACAAAGTGTTTAACGCTAAATATTACGTCGTGATTCACCCTTTTTAACATACGAAACCACGTTCCAGTGAATTATACTTAATCCTAACGTAGCCGAAATCTCGACAATGTAAAACGACGTCGTTCGGAACAGTCGGTATGAATACGCGTTTCGAACCGATGAAATTTTATATAATGAATTTTAAAATTCTATTTTGGTTTTTATTAACTAATATTTATATTCTAAAAATTGAGGTCCGAAATACGATAAACCAATTTATATATGTTTCAAATAGCGTATCCGTACCACTTCAGCTTAAATTCTGCCACTTATGGTTTTCCCAAAAACACGCACGATTAAGGTTTTTTATTGAACCCAATTAAAATTACGAGCTTTATATCGAGGATTCGGATACCTAGTTATAAAACGCCTTTTATGAATATTTTACTTCGTAGGACATATAAAGGTAGGAAAAAACGTATTTAAGTTTATTAAAAAGTTCTACTATAAATACCAGCTTTACTTATGGGCCTTATGACGGATTAAAGTCCGCCTTTAAAACAATATGGACTCTAACTACTAATTAATTATTAATCTTATATATTTAGATAGCTAACTAGGCTTTTACGTCGTCGATACAGCAATATTATTTTATACCGTTAAACTTATACGGAGCGTTTGTATCATAAACTGTTATGACGCTTTAGTTGATCATTAGTTAAACATTCACTTCGGGCCTTTAAACTGAATCACCTACAACGTTGGCACGGCTGTTTATTTATCAGAATAGCGCACAAAAGTTCGTAAAACCGGTAACAAATATAGACAAATCCTAATAAAAGCTGTATAAGTTTTTTAAAAGTGTAAAGATTATTTTGGACTACTAAAAAAGCGTATAAAATATTGTAAAAATAATTTAAGGGTATTAGTTTTAAGGAATTTATCTTTTAAATATCAGTTAACGCTATTAACAACACTTTTAGCCTAAATAGGCTTATCCCTACACTCCTTATCCTTAGTACTTACCCGAGGATCAATATGAATTTGGCTCTATTACTATCCATAGTACCAACAGCTAATGTTGTAGCCAAAGCTATGACGGCTTCACGATTATTGAAGGAAAATACGATGTGTTTGAAAAGTTCGCTATAAGAAATAACTTATATAAAACAGGCGTTTTAAATTTACCATAACGATTTGAACTTTTGGATTGGAAAACAAAGAATGGATAGACTAGCACTTGAAAAATAAACGGATTTGAAGTCTATGATGTTCGTTAATTTATTAAACCGAACGAGTACGTTTTATAAGATAATGGTACGCTAATATAAAAAGGTGTTGCAAAGTAACGGCATAAAACCAAAGGACGAATATAACCTTCTGAAGGAAATTACCTAGGGGGACGAATTTAAACTAACCCCAATTCCATATTTACCCCACAAACGCGGATTTAAACCGACTACTTTATATAAAAGCCGTTAATTTATCCTAACTCCGCTAGTACTTCGCCGCCAAAGGCGTCCTTTCGATTCGAAAACCAAAAAACACCCTAAAAACTTTATTACTTAATCTTTTATTACGCCGAAGGAAATGGAAAACCATGAACTAACCTTAAAGTTTTGCGGCGAGGATATTATTACTACCCCAAATGTTCTATTAGTATAATCCACCTAAATGGAAATTTCAATCCAAATCAACCAAGGCGTATTTCGTTTTGAAAGTTTCAATCCAGTTATTTCAGATACCTATAAGGATTGTCCAACCCCCTTCGTTTATGGGGTTAAAGATAAAACCGTAAAAATTTGCGAATAACTCGCCTCAATGTAAAAATATATAATGACGAAGGCAAAAATAATATTATAACCTAATTACTTACGATGAAATTGGTGAGTTATCGCCTGATTTTAACGTTCGTTACCTCCTTGAACGATTTATATAACCTGTATATCGAATTTCGAAACATAATGTAAGCTTACAAGTAATTTTGAAAACGGTTTAAACGACGAATTTATGCCGACATACCAAAAAGCCTTAGGCAACACCACCTACTTAATACGATTTCACGTATTATAAAACTACTTTACAACTTAGTTCAAACCCGTGCTAATTAATATAACATTTACCAAAAAATATTATAGAAAACAATCCGAAATAACTAGCTTTACCTTCGACGCGTAACTATTAATGTTAATGACTCATTCGGGGGCTGTATATTGACGGGTATGTAAACGAACGATACCATAACGTTATGTAACTTTTCGTTTTCCGTATTTAAATAAAGTACCGTTTTAAAATCCAAACATAAAACGTATCTGATGGAAAACCACGTGATCAATTTTCATAACGTTATTATTTCCCTTTAGAATTATAATTTAAGCCTTACATAAAAGGGGTTGTTGGATAAAGTTGAACCTATCGTTATAAATGACGTAAAACGAGCCGACAAATACAGATATTTACGTGTATGCAGTGTTGAATTTTTTTTATAACATAATAAAAACCGGAATTTAACCTTTTGCTCGTCGCGTAATATTAAACCGACCAAACGTAAGATACGTATAAGATGCTTAATAAACGCTTTTCGGGGTAAACATATAACACGAAACGCGGCTTAAAATTTTTACTACTGGATAAAGGTACTGAAAAGCCATTTGTTTTTATTAACCGCTTTTTCGTCAATAATAACGACTACAGTTTATAAATCAGCTTCGATTTAGTCTTATGTAACGAAATATTGACCCGAAACGGCTTTACATTTGAAATAAATAACATTCATTCAAACTTTACCAAATATAAATGGGTCACAAAAAACGTTCTAGTTTTTTAAATTAATAATATAGTTCAAGGTTTCGATCTAGGTATTACTATAACAATAACAGTTCGCATAATTGTTTTCAACCTTAACTTAAGCCTTATATTTTTGTTGTTTAAATTAACTCCTTTTCGATGTATAAGTAAATGTTTCAGTTAGGTATTCTAAATGAAAATCAATGAATAATCGATATTATAGTATTACGCGAATCGTATAAACGACTGGAACTCGAGGAGACCAAATAAAGAGATAACAAGTTAAAATTTTTCAACGTAATAATAAAAGCTATACTGCACGGCGTATTAAAAAATTTATATTTACAAGTACACTATTTACTAGGGTTGTTAAAAAGGTTTTACGACCTTCATAAACTGTCATTCTATATTAATTTTCGCTACCTAGGATTGGCATATCAATATCTTTCGCACCGATCCACGTTTTACATTTTTTTAACGGACTATTCGCGTCGATCTCCTATTTTTCCTTTATTCAATACGATTATTCGTATCGACTTCTTATTTTCATTTAATTTTTGTTTTCTTTTATAATATCGTACCGAATATGGTATTTTTCCTCTTCTAATATATATTTCAAGTTACGTCTATTGATTGACGCAAATCATTTTATAAACATCTATAAAACTTACTATATAGTATATTATATTTTAGCCGGGTACGCCAACCCGGCCCGGGGTATTGATCCATTATTAAAGGGAGTGGGCGGCGCCATCTCGTCTTTACCATCTTTTCCATCGCTTTTTTTCCTTTATATTAACGTTACCGTTATTACCGCTAACGACAATATTAAAGTTAAATAAGGATATTACCCTAAACCTTATTGGTTATAACCTTAGATAAGGATATTAGGGAGGGAATGCCTTTTTCGCAGCGACATATGATAACGTCATCGAACTCGTTTACGTAAAATATACGTAAGTCCCGTTTTCAGGCGACGACGGCAGCTATCATTTCCTTAGTCCGTCGTTTAACGTTTATTACTAATTAGTATCGGTGTATTTTGGTTATTAACCACGATTTATTCTTTTGATCGCCACAAATAGTATATTTTCACTTAGAAAAAAATATAATTCGGTTCAAACATATTAAAAAGCCGACAAACGCGTTATACAACTTCGACCTACGGCTTTAAAGCTACCAGATCGGGGGCGTACGAACTATTAATCCGCTCGTAACGACGGCAATAAAACAAGAGGCCCCCGCTTTCGTAATAATCGCTAATAAAATTTCCCGTGACCGCGAACGTGATATACTTCACGTAAGGTGTGTCTATTGTCGGTCCTGGGTTACGGACCGAAGTACGCCATTCTAACGCTTAACAAGTTAAAAAGGATTTATAACGTACCCTAGCGATATGAAGTTCGAGGCAGCAAAGAAGATCCGCCTCGTACTCCTTATTTTTATGGCAAAACTAGCGATTTACTTATAAAAAAACTTAATATATACATACCTTAGCGCAGCTATATTAGGCTACAATTTCGGTGTAAAGGGGCTTTTACGAGTTATAGGATCTTTACCCGTAGGGAAAGGGTAAGGTTTATAACTTTAGGGGCCCCTTATTCCTCCCCCTGGAAGCTGGGAAAGGGGAAGGTAAAGGGGGGTAGAAGGGGCATGGCGGCGGTAGAGTTGGGGGCGGAAGCGATGGCAGGGCTAGGCAACGTGATGGCGGTGGGACTTGGCGGCGTAACGATAAGCGAGGTAGTAGGGGCGGGCGGCGTAGCTGCAATAAAAGAGATTATATCCGATAAAGGTGGGCTATTACTATTAGTAGTGGTAATATTAGGGGTGGCAGCTACGGCGGCTATGGCGACGGCAATGCGCAGACGTTTTCGCGCCAAACGGCACCTTGCCGTTTTATTTTTACGCGTAATTTATTTAGGTAATAGGTTAGGATATAGGTGTTAGCCAGAAATCTACCAATTAAGGCGGTTTGTTTAATTTGAAAAAATAGAGGTTAAGTTGGGGTAGAAACTTGTATCGGCTTAGATTACGCGTCTTTAAAAGAAAAAGTGAAAAAGTTTTCCCTAAACCGATAACTATACATCTCTTCATACTAACCTAACATGTAATTAAGTAAGCACCCTTATGCAATCACCCCTACGTAAACACCCTTACGTAATTACCTCTATTGGTAATAATTAAAGGCGTTATCAATAACTATATCGCGCTTGTTTGGTTATACAAACTAAACCCGAATTATAATTACCACCTCGACTAAACTTTGCTAATTCTAACCGAACTTATTGATTTAGACCTTTTACGATTAATACGACAACAACAATATCATTACGAAAACTACTAATTGAAACTTGTTACAATTAATATTACAAACTACACTATTACTACTAGACTATAGGTATGGAGTATATAAGAGGGGAAAAGATTACCTGTGTAAATATTACTATATACCCTTGTAGAGAGTATATATAGGTTAAGTATCAGTGTATTGCTTTTCAAGATGCACTCCTGCAAGGTGCACGGTAACATGTTACGCTGTAGGCTACACTTTTATAAGACGCAAAATGTATCATGCATGAATTGATCTAACATAGCTATTCCAGATCGACGGCAATGCGTGGATCGGTCTAAAAGAAGCATTCCAGATTAATACGCTCTGGGTGGAGGGCTTATAAAACCTCACCTGTGGCGTATACCTCTGGATGCTTCTTCTTAAAACGATCATTCTTTTATACTACAATACCAATCATTCTGATTACTCTTCAAAGACTTTAGTTTACGTGAAACTTATAGGCTTGAGACCTTACCGACATATTCGTTTATAATATTTATTTCTTGAATCAAGAATTGTAAAAAAATTTGGGAGTGTTCCACAGAATTTATAAAAAAATTAGAGATTATATTTTATATAACAATGAACCAGGGGTTTCGTGGCAAAAAGTAATTTGCGCTGGGATTTCCACGAGGAAGCTTACCTCCTCTAATTTCGAATAGAGGAAAAAATATAGTAACTTAGATACCGTTTGGTACATCACAGGTTTTCTTCTTCTGTATTATATTAAGGCTCGTAGATGTCAATAACGTCGACGCCTTGAACAATGTAACTAATGAGTAAAGTTTGGTGTATTTTAGTTTTATTACGTGTATTGAATTATATAATTGTAAATCTTATATTGATTTTCGATATTCGATAATGTTCAGTCGTTATAAGTATATCCGGAATGAATATAGTTAATATTCCGAGATAATAGTGTCAGTTGAACTGAGGTAGCTTGTAACTTTTCAATTTGGAAAGTCTTCTTGATTCGAGTGATTTAAGAAAACGTATTGTTTGTAAAGTACAATAGGAAGAGAAGGAAAGTTTGGTATAAACATAACTAATATATATGCTCAAATAGCCCTGTTATAGACAAATTCAAATCGTGATGTCAGGAGCAATTTATAACCTAGCTATGACAGTTTGTAAGATTTTGCAATTCCTTTTTATCATTTTGAAGGTTTTATATCCAGGAATACGAGTTTTTGTCTTTACGACTGTTTTATTAGGTATATTACCAGGATTTTCGTAATTTTTTTGTGTTAGTATTATCTTCTGTCGATAGGACGTTTTTCTCAGGAGTTTTTTTTAAATATTTAGGCTTTTTTCGAAAAGGACAGCGTATTTATTCTTTTGAATCTATACTTCATAAGTTTTCGAAATATTTCTAACCTTTCTTATCGCGTCCATAATACGTTGTCTCGGTGTTATATTTTATATCAGGATTTTGTCGGTGAATAAATCCGTAGGGTAGGATAACCTGTAGGCTCGTATAACAGGTGAATGTCGGTTCGCATTTTTTTTAGTAAAGTATTGACAAATTCTGGTGTAATAAAGATTGGTCTTTCAGCTTTTTTTCGCTGGGTAATGCTTTGTAACGACGCTGATAATTGCGATAACGTTTTTGAATAAAGCTTTGAATATTAACTTTATATGATAATTGGTTTTTTTAAACAGGTTTGATACATTCAAACCAGATTCTTCAAAGTCGAATTCATTTTTCGTGTTTTCTCTTCAGGTTCGTTAGGTAGTCGGTGTGTATTAAAGTGAATGACTGAAAATAATTTTTATACGGGTTTACGGTATGAAAATCCTTCAGGATTACTTGCTTAGTGTGTCGAATCCGGTATATATAATCCAAGTTTATATATTATTATAAATAGCTTTTATGGTACAATTGAAGAATTTATTATTTATTCATGACTCTAAATATTGATCATTTTTCAACATGTTAAAGAATTGATCAATTTCAAATATTTAAGATTTGGGACTCCAATTCTGTATCAACATTTATTTGATTATTTCCAGGTAAGCATTAATTAGCTTTATCCTAATTTAAATGACGATTTGTTATTACCTTGGAATACTTAGAGTTTTTTTTTTTGGAGTGACTGGTGAATTATATGGGGGACATTTTTTATTGCGTAGGTATACGAATATTGGTAGATTATGCTGGAGGTCCCCCCGAATAGTGGAAGGAATGCCGGCATTTTTTTTGAACGGGGGTCGTTTTTGACAGTAATATCATTATGATGAGTAATGAATCGAGATGTGTTTTTGTCTACAGATTTAATATCGAATGTGTTTAGTTAAATACGTTCAACAAAAGTATATTTGACGGATTAACCTTCGTCTTTATTTCTTATACCTTCTCGATCTTTAGCAAAAACCCGCATATCCGTTCTTTCCGTCGCGTTTTAAATGGTAATACATTGAAAGCAATGATATTTCTGGCGTTTGCAGACGGCTCCTCATTATTTCCGTATAAGCGGCAAGGTTTTCAATGATATTAAAAAAAACGATATTTTTTTCCTTTCTATTACGACGGTTTAAATAATACATCTTGTAAATCGATTCAGGGGTGTCACGATATCGTAAAGGATGATTGAGGGGGGATGACTCGATATGGTGTATCAGTACATTTATAAGTGATGTTAACGTCGAAATATAATCTAACGTGGTGAAGAAAGGTATATATAGGGCCTCGCGGGTTAATTCGGCTAATATTCCAGGAATCTCTTACGACTAATGACAAGGGCCCCCACTTACAATATTATCGGTACCGCGCGCCACGATAATTAACGTCAAGGCTAGGAATTCAAAGTATTTTAGTTGTCGAAAAGAGAAAAAAAAAGCCCAGATAACCCATTCATAAACCCGATAAACGGACTTTATAATTTTTTGGTTGCGTCTTTATCTGTCGATGGCTTATACAGGGTTTTAACGTTGAATCGTAAAAATTAATATTTAACTGTAATTTTCTTTAATAAAGAAGGTCAAAGAGTTTGGTGTCTTTACTAGATACTTTGGATTTTTTTTGTGTATTTCGGCTTCCTTTCTAAGCATTCTGATAGCTCGCGGTGTCGATTTGGCTCCTTGGGCGTTGGTCATGGAGAGAGCTAATTAAAAGGTGTTTCGGTAATGTTAATAAATCTTATACTAGTCAGGTAGCTACACTAACAAATGTGGGTGCTTCCCATAAATGAGTTAAGAGGAATGAACGATTAGGCTTTGACTAATCATTTCAATTGTAGGGGATTGTATAAGGATTTAGTTCTTATATTTGTTACCATATATTAAAACGATTGACTTTGACTTTTCGTACTTTTGGTCAATGACATTGTCTTTGACCCTGGGGAATATCTTTGATTTGAAAATCGTTAAGTTTTGGCCTTTCAATTATACTCGTAGCGTATTTTCATCTACCATACAAGTGAAAACGTTATTAACATGAATTCGACTGTTTTGATTGAATGGGTTATATGGCGTATTGATTTTGTATGTAGCATTTAATTTGATAGTTAGTTGGTTATTCGACATTAATTTATTCAATACCTAAGCCGTGGTGAATATCCGTTCATAGTGATAATTCTTATCGTTATTATTTTCGTCGTTATATATTGTTTGATTGAGTATTCGTCTGCTTCGTCATTTCTTTATTGTTTATTAATTATCTTTTTCTATTAGTTATGTTAGCTGATTGATTAGTTTTAAAAATATAACAAATATTGTTAGTTAGGCTACTTAAAAATAGGGATAGTCAGTATTTGGTTCAACTTTAAGTACTTGATACGTATTAATACTGTGGATATTACTATATACCCTCATAGATAGTATATATAGGCCTAGTGGCAGTGCATAGTATTGCAGCGGGTACTCATGCAGAATGCACGATAACGTACCACGCTGCAGGCTTTATTCTTATAAGACGCAAAGTGAATTATGAATGGATCCGTTTTAAATGAATATACCAAACCGAATAGCAATGCATGTAGCGGTCTAAAGAGGTACGCTTTGGGCGAGGGCTTATAAGCCCTCACATTTGGTGAGTATCTCTGAAAGCTTCTTTTTTGAATCTATTATCTTTTACTATAATTATACCAATCCAGCGATTATTCTTTAATTACCTCATTTTACGTGAAAAAGAAGGTTTTAATCCTTATCGACATTAATTAGTAGCCTATACAGTTGAATATAGATAGCTTAGGGAACAAGGGATAAACCTAAGTTGAAAACCTAAAATGTGATTACATAACAGTTCAAATTGTTAGTGTTTTACTAATTCGACTTACAAAAACTATACAGAAGTGTGTAATTACGCAGGAGAGCTAAGAAACCCGAAGCGTGATAAAACTATAAGATCTGGATTAACTTTAAAAATTACTTTTACTACGATATTATTTAGCAGTTAGTACACTGTTTAGTAAAAAGGCACTATTACGTTAACTTTTCATTTGTATTAGCGCTTTAAACGTATCTGGAAACCTTTTGAAAAGCGTCTTATTACGTACCGGGCTATATAAGTTAAAACTACTAAGTTTCGGAACCCTTTTTTAAGACATATTCGATTTTCGACAATTTACACCGATTGCCTTAGTAAGAGCGGTTATGTATAAAGTAACTAAACCGATGGCCCTAGCAAAAACAGTTACGTATAAAGCAACCAAAACGATCGCCTTAGTAAGAACAGTTATACATAACATAACCAAACCGTTTATTATACCAAATTGAGTTACGATACGATAATCTGGACCGATTACCAAACACCGGAATACATACTAAGCTTACATATACTTTCTTTACCCTACTCACTTTCCCACCTTCGCCCTATTCGATTGAAATTTACTCACATTTACCCTGTGTATTTTAAGTATACTACTTACAACGTTTATATTTTCCTAGCCACCTGGTTAGTATGGCGTTACCAAGCGTTAATCAAACTAATATCAAACATTAAACTAATTTATGATTACGTTTCATTTACGTGTAGTTTAGAATTCATTTACATTAATAAACGTTGGTACACCTTATTCCGAGCGCGATGATTATTTTATTTACTTTGTATTTACCAAATTGCCCCAAACTTTAAATTTCCCTAAATTGTAAGCCACATTAGATTATACATAAATTACCCTCCCCGTATACACAATAGTATCACTAGTAACGGATCTGGTAAAAGCTAACGAATACATAAAGTACCTTTTTACATAGACGTCGTTTAGTAGTAATATCCTATATTACTTTGACCTTAACTTATCGAATAACAAAATCGAAGTACCATTAGAGGATTTGAACTCTCATACAGAAAATAATTATGTTTTTAATGTTATCTATAACTATTGTAGCGACGAAATGAAAGGACGTAACTTGTTTGACGATTTTGGAAAGGACTTTGCAGATTGAAAGCCGGATATATAGCGAATGGTCGATAGGAAATTTTTAAAAAATATTACGGAAACAACTACAAGGAAAAGTATTAATACGACCGGTGAAAATAATAGTCTTATCGCAAAAGCTCTATTAGTAATGGCGTAATTTATACAAATTCCGAAATAAACAAACGATAAAGTAATAAAAGGAAATTTTATTAAAGAATATTACTTGAAAATAACGCCAGAAACACCTACTTAAAATGACGTTCCGGGGTTACGAAAAGCCACCGTAAATTAAGATAAGGTTTTTAACAAGACTGAACACCCGTCTCGAAGTGAAAATAAAATAGGAGTAATTGATAGAAAAAGAGAAGGCACCGTAACGATTATTTATAACGAAGGTTAAATACTACACTCGCTTAAACGCAATTTCGAATAAAATTAAATAACAAACCACTCTCCAAATACTAGAAATAGCCCGTTCGGCTATGGTAGGATCGGTAGAAACATGATGAATAGCCCTTTCAAGTAAATAACGATGGGTTAAATTATAGTGAATAACTCACTCCAAAAAAATACGAATGGCATAAAACGCCAATACGTTCTTTACGAACTAATAACCGTCAACCACGACCCTTATCGTAATCTTCCACCGTACCGCTTTCCAACTAATAAAAGCGACTTTATAAAGTTTATCAACTTCGCCAGGTTCTAGAATAAGGACGAAAACTACAGCGGAAAACCATACGATATACTTAGTATTAGGATACGTGGTATATTTAATATATGTAAAAACCTAGTTATTAAACAATCCTAAATTGATATTTTTTTGCCCGATATACTCTTCGGGTATGCTTAAATAATAATATATATAGTACCTTACGCAGGTAGATATATTTGCGGAGTGTTATACCCGCTTAGAATCCCATTTTGATACAGGGATTAATTACTAATTTTATGATAAGGATGGGACTAATGCGACCTGGAAATCCGAAAAGATCTAATAGGAAAACGCCGATTAAAATCTATAGCAAATCACTATCGCCTTATCAATTAAGTTTCGAAAATGTCAGGTAGCTCTTAAACCGGAATATAAAGGTAATAGACTATTGATATAAATAGTAACGAAATCTTGTCACGGAAACCCAAACTTTGACCATATATTGTTTAAATGAAAAATGGATCTAAAAGCCTTTTACAAAAACTTTAAAACATTGATAAAAACCTTTATCCGCCGATATTCAAACGTTGGATTAATATTGATAATTAATGAAACTAAAGGTGAAGGTTAGATTACCAAAGTAAACCTTGCCTAAATTATTTACTACGTTTTGAATTGAATATTTGAAGTTTCCTTAAGGTAAAACGAACGCCCAAAGTATAGGTATTAGGGAGGAAAACTTAATAATAAGGAATAGGAAAGATGAACCAGAAATGAAAGAAACGTATTACAATTATAGTAGTACTTACAAAAAGGTATTAAAAGCTCCGAGAGTTTGTAAAAGCGGTATATCGTATACGGCAAAGTCGGAAACTAATTTACAAACTACCACGATTAAAAAAGAAATCGGATTGAACGATAATTTTAAATCAATTATCTATTTAAAATAGGGATAATAGCCAATTTAATAATATACGTAGCCGAGTTATAAGGTATAAATAACAGATTTATCGCATTTCTTTACGAAAATACATTTGGAAAAGATGACCATAAGTATAATAATAAATACCTGTTAATCTAAGACGATAAAACCGCCTAACTTATCTTAGTTGGCTTATAGGAATCCTCGTTTATCTATATTATAGGTCTGCACTACGTGAACGAGATTTTTGATGTCTATATAGCATCGCAATTCACGTTTTTTAACATATACGAAAATAGGTTCTAGGGAATTATGCCTAACATTATCGTAGCCGAAATCTTAACGGCCGGGAAACAGCAATTCAATGCTCGTGCGACGAAGTTTCTGAAGTTTTAATTATACCAAATGGAAAAACACCGAAAGGTTCTGTTTAGTAAAGGCAAAATGTTATCACTCGGAACGATGTTTGTAAATACGCGTTTCGAACCAGATAAATTTTTCGTAATAGACTGAAAAACTCACTTTCTATTTCTATTAACTAATATCAATAAGTTCGAAATTAAAGTCCGAAATACAACTAATTAACTTGTCCGCGTTTCAGATAATGTATCCGTACCGCTTCGGCTTAAATTCGACTACTTATGGTTTTTCCCCAAAAATACATATTATTAAGTCTATTTACTTAAATTAGCCAAAATTATGGACTTTATACCGAGTATTCGGATACCCGGTTATAAAACACCTTTTAGATTTATTGTGCGTCGTAAACTATATAAATATAGGAAAAGATATACTTGTGTTTATCGAAAGGTTTTTCCGTAAGTTCATGCTAAACTTATAAGCCCTACAACGGTTTAAATTCCGCTTTGCAATCGATATAAACTTTAACTACAAAGTGATTATTAATATTATATATCTAAATATCCAACGGATCCTCTACGTTGTCGATGCAGTAACATAACTTTAGGCCGCCAAATCAACACGGAACGCTTTCTTTATAGATTATTAGTATGTTTTGGTTAACTGTTAGTTTGACATTTATTTAGGGACCCCAAATTGAATTACATTCGACATTGATACGGCTTTCAACTTTACCGAGTGACGTACTAAGACTCGGATAGCCAGTAACGAGTTGAAACAAATCCTAGTAAAAGACCTATAGGGTATTGGAGAATGTAAACGTTATTATATACACTTTGAATAACTATATATAATATTTTCGCAAAGACCTAAAAGGTAATATTTTTACGGAATATAAGTTTTAGATAATGATTAATGTTATTAATACCGTTTTTAACCCAAATGGGTCTATACCTACGTTCCTTATTTTCAATACCTATCCGAGGATTTATTCAGACTTTCTACTATTACCGTTTACAGTACAAAGGGTTAAGGTTTTAGGGAAGGTTATGATTGTATTACATTCCTCATCGTCAAAAAATGACGTATTTCAAGAGTTAGTTATAAAAAATGGTTTACGTAAAACTAGCGAATTAATTTGATTATTACAATTAAAAAATTTGATTTAGAAGACGAAACATGAATAAATTTACCCTTAGATAGTGAGAAGTTTGAAATGTTATAATATATTCGTTAATTTTCGGAATAGTATAAGTTCGTTTTATTTGATAATTGTACGAGAATATAAAATAAAGGTAAAATGAAACGGCCCGAAACCGTAAGACAAATAAATCTTTTAACTAAATACCTTTTAAAACACCGATTTTAAACTGGTACTAACCTTAGCTTTACCCCTAAAACACGATTTCAGCCCGATCTTTTTAAATAAGAATAGCCCGTTTATATTAACACCATTGAAACCTTATCGCTGAAGGCGCCTTTTTGGCTTGAAAACAAAAAACGGCCATAGGAACTTTACTACGAACTTCTTTATTACGTAAAAGGAATTGATAAAACGCAAACTTAGCTTAAAGCTTCGTTACCAAGGTATTATCACTACTTTAAGTACCCTATTTAAATAATTCACTTAAACATAAATCTTAGTTTTAATCAACTAAGGCGTATTTCATTGTAAACGTTTCGATTCGGTTATTTACGGTAACCACAGGGAATTTTCCAACCCTCTTTGTTGACGAAGTAAAGAATAAAACCAGGAAACTTTACGAAAAAATTCACCTGGTTGTTAAAAGATACAACGATGAAAGTTAAAAGGGTATTATGACCCAATTACTTAATTTATAACGAGCTAGCTATCTCCTGATTCTAATGATCTTTGTTTCTCTTAATGTATCGGATAACTTATATATCGAGCATCAAAATTTAACATAAGCAGGTATATAATTTAAGAAGCGGTTTAAACGTCGAATTTATGCCTAAATTCCAAATAATCCCAAGTAATATTATTCGTTTAAAACGATTTTAGGTATTATAAAATTAATTTATATATTGTCCGAAGCCGGTGTTCACTAGTATAATACCTACTAAAGTTATTGTAAGAAACGACTCGAAATAACTAGCTTTACCTTTAACCTGTGTTTATTGGTATCGATAACCCGTTTGGAAAGTATGGTACTAATAGGTATACAAATGGACGATACTTTAACCTTATTTAACACCTTGTTTTTCGCATTTGAAAAGTGGAAACTTTTAAAGGCTGATTTAAACGTGAATCCTAAGACAAAACTGATGGAAAAATACGTTACCAATTTTAATAACGTTATTATTAGTTTTCGAAATGGCATTTTATGCCTTACATACAAAGGATAGCTGGATAAAATTGACTTATCGTTTTAAGTAGCGTAAAAAGGGCCGACGAATACCGATGTTAACGCGTATATAGCGTTTAAGTTACATTTCTGGTATAACTAAAGTCGGTATTTAATCTTTCGGTCGCCGCGTAATACTAAACCGTCCTGACAGATGATATATATAAGGCTTTAAATAAACTTTTTTGTGGCAAATACATAATTTCAATCGCGATTTTCAATTTGTACCGTTAGATATACATATTATTGAAGTGTTTATATCTACTACCGGCCCTCTAGCCAATAATGGGGATTTCAGTTTATAAATGAACTTTTTTTTAGTCTTTGGTAACGAAATTCCGGCCCGAAACGGCTTTATATTTTCTAGAAACATTATGCATTGAAGCTTTACTCAGTGTAAAAATGTCGGAAAACGTGTTATGGCTTTCAAAATTTATAATATAGTTCAAGGCTTCGATTCGGGTATTACCATAACGATAAAGGTCTTGATAATTATTTTAACCTGAGTTTATATCCTATCCTTTTAGTAGTGTGTATTAACTCTTTTTTTTTATACATACCTAGTTAAATTGGGTATTACGAACGAAAAGTGTTTGATAATCGATATTATAGCTTCACTCGAGTCGTAGAAACGCCGTAAAATTGATAAAATAAGGTGGATCGATGGAAAATCCAACCCGCCGGATGTTATAACCAGATTTATACCAAACAGTGTATTAAAAATACTTTTATAAATAAGTATTCTATTATTTATATTATTTGAAAAACTTTTACGACTTAAATAAATTATTATATTACTTACTACCAACTCAAATAGGCTATAATTACATTACTTACACCGATCTTTCATTTCATATTTATTTAGCCTTACCGTTTCGTACCGCTTCTAACTTTTGTTTCTTTTTGTTTTACATACCTTAACCCCATTTTCCTCCACTGTTTTCTTTTTTTATTTGAATTTACTAAGTCGCACTGCATTTAGCATTATGTTACGATTTATCTTGTACGCCTAGACTCGACAGAACTTCCTATTCGTTTCTTTCTCTTCGATTTTACTATTTCGCATCGCCCACATTTATTATTACACATTGCCCTATACACCTTAGTAGTAATGGATATTTTTCTATTCTTCGCCTCTTTTATTATATACTCTAAGTTATATCCATTACTTTTAATCGTTTGTTTTATAGAGTGGCATAACATTACTGTATAACGTATTACATTATAGCCGTGCATGGCGGCCCGACCCGAGGGGTATCAATATATTACCTAAGGGAAAAGGTGACGTTATTGCGTCCTTACCGTCCTCCCCATCGCTTTCCCTCTTTATATTAAAGGAACCGCTAATACCGCTATCGACGTTAATAATATTAGCGAAGATATGGCCTTAGGTTTTACTAGTTATACCTTTAGGTAAAAGCATAAGGGGGGGTTACACTTTTTATACCGACGTACGATAAAGTCGTTAAACTTACCTATATAATTTATATGTAAGGCCTTTTTTCAGGCGGCGATGGCGGCTGCTGTCCTCTTTAACCACCGGTTAATGCTTAATACAAATTAGTATCGATTTATTTTCGTTATTTACAACCGAGATTGTTTTTTAGAGCACTCTAACGATATACTTTTACTAAACGCAATTTTTAAAGTTGGGTTAAAATTTGCCAGAGGGCCGGCGGGCGCGTAATATGGCTTCGGCTTACGGCCTTAGAATTATCGAAATGGGGGCGTACGTATTACTAATCCGTTCATAACGGTAATAACAAGCCGAACGACCCCCGTTTTTTATCAATCGCCAACGTATTTGGCCGCAACCACGAACGCAACATACAATACATAAGGCGTATTTATTAACGGCGTGGGATTAAGGACCCCGGTTCGTCGTTTTAACGCCTTACGTGTTAGAGAGACCTTACGGCGCATCTTAGCGATACGGTGTTCGAGGTAATGGAGCAAATCCACCTCGTGCTCTTTATTTTTCAAAAAGGAGATTAAAGGTGTATAAAAAGACGGATTTGGGATATACAAACTCTGACGTAACTACGTCAAGCAATGTTCACAATATAAAGGGGGACTTACGGATAATAGGGTCTTTATCCGTTAAGAGAGGGTAAGGTTTATAACCTTAGGAGCCTCCCGCTCCTTTCCTTAAAATTTCGAAATAAAAAAAAAAAAAAGGGGGAGGGGGGGTCGTGGCAGCGACGGCAAAAAGGGGTGAAGCGGTGGCGGCGGTAAAGTTTAAGTGAGTAACGACGGGGGTAAAGGGGAACAAAGCGGCGGCGACGGGGGTAGGTGGCGTAGTTGCGGTGGGCGAAATAGTCGTAATTAACGAGATTGTGCCCAAAGAGGGCGAAGTCATAGTGGCGGCGGCGGTGGCGGCGAAGGCGGTACGCCGACGTTCTCGCGCTAAAAGTCGCCTTACCATCCTATTTTTACGCGATATCTGTTCGAGGAAATGGTTAGTATATGGCTGTTAGCTAGTAAATTACCTATTAGATTGGGTTGGTTTATTTAAATAAAGCAGAGGTTAAAATAGGTTGGGGACTTATATGAACCGGATCTAAGTACCTTCAAAAGAAAAAAAATTAAGACGAATGCCCTATATCCTTTTATATAACCTAATACGTAATTGAGTAATTACCTAAGCGTAATTATCTCTACATAATTACCTTTACGTAATTACCCCTATTAAAACCATAAAAAGTGTTATTACTAACTTTACCGTCCCTTTATTAGCCATATTAAACAAGCACGAATTATAATTACCATTAGGGCTAAACCCTATTCATCCTAACTAAACTACAATTACTAGCGCGGGTAGACCTTATGAATCCCAGCCGAATTTTCTAATTCAACCATTAAAACTATACTGTCGTTACGAAAAATACTAACTTAAACCTTTTGCAATCAATAGTATAATAACACTATTACTACAGAAACTACTGATTTAGACCTTCGTAACTACAACAACACTGTTATTATTAGACTAATAGGTACGGAGTATATAAGGAAGAAAGGAAAGATTACCTGTGTGGACATTACTATATACCCTTATAAATAGTATACATAGACTTAGTAGCAGTATACAGTATTACAGGGTGCACTCCTAAAGAGTGCACGATAACGTGTCACGCTGCATGCTACACTTTTATAAGACGCAAAGTAGATTATGCATGGATCGGTTTGGAATGGCTATAACAAATCGAATGGCAATGCGTGGAGCGGGTTAGTGTGGTACGCTCTTAGTGAGAGCTTATAAGCCCTCACCTATGGCGTGCACCTCTGGATGTTTTTTGTTTGCATCTATCATCTTTTACTACAACTACACCAATCTAACGATTACTCTTCTCAATACCTTATTCCACGTGAAAGACAAGTTTTTAGACCTTACCGACAAATACCAAGGACGAGGAATTCACCGAAGATGTGGATATCTTTAAGGAGCACTAGTATTTACTAGTGCAAGTACTAGTACTGGCTAGTATGGAGGATCTGCATAGAGGTGGTGCCTAGGCTAGAATCGACTAGTACAGAATCTCAACCTTTGATCAAGATCTCTATGAGAATATACTTGATCATATATCGAGTCCTTTATTTAGATTCAAGAATATTGGAATCGAAAAGCCTACTCAATATCTTCTTATATAGTATCTTCAACAAACTATCAGTACGATTATACCCTACTGTTTTAGTTCATGGAATTAAATCCAATACTTTTCACAAATGCATAAATTAAAAATTTCTACTTTGTCTAGACATTTTAATACCTTTAAGGATATTATTTTAATATCCCAAAAACATCGATCTTCACTTCTACTACCAGTACTTTCCTACGGCAGTTCCAGTTATAATTTTTTTTCTTCACAAAAGAATGTTATTGCTTTTGGCCACCCAGTTCATCTAAACCTACAGCTTCTTCTGCTCCTCCGCTTGAATACCTTTCCCTTAAATTCCTATGCTCCAAGGCTACTTCCAGTACCTCAGGGGCTCTGGATCCTAAACTTCTATTAAGGAAAAAACGAAAGTCATCTTAGGATGCCCGTAGTGCTAAAGGCTAAGCAAGAACATCAAGCTCTTAATAAGAATAATTTGACTAATGAATTGATACAGCCTAAAGCTAACTATGGGTAAGATTACCAGGAAGAGAAATGACGCAGGTGAGCTATCAATTTATAAAAACAACTGGGAAATTGAGCTTGATTAACGCAATATAAAACAAAAGAAGTCCAAACTACTCAAATCGACATGAAACATATCGATGAAGAAGGAAGATAAAAATATCAAAAACCCTTTTTTCGATGTAAGAAAAAGGAGACTACTTTTAACGCTTAAGTTATAATGACTGAAATACTCTTAAAAACTTGCTTTTATAAATGAAAACACATAGCTAATGGCAATTCAAGAACACGCTATGAGTAATGTCTCTTTTGATTACTTAAAGTGTATCTTCAACATTAAAATAAATGTAACCTTCACAGAAACGGACTATATTTGTTTACTTACGCCTATAGACTATATTCTTATAAAAACCTTAAAAACTATTTTCAATCTAATCAAGGCTTACCGGATAATAAATTTTTTATTACTTCAAACCTTTGAACCGTAATAGTTAGCATTAGAGATTCATATTAGGCCTTTCAATAGTTAATTAGCATATATCAAGGCATTGGACCGATTTATCATTAAAAAACGTCTTTAAAAACTTTTTTTCTATGCCCTTTATACTACTTTGCCTCTTCCGTCTATATAGCCGCTTTGATAAATATTCAACATGGTCCAATTTATCAGGATTGTCATATTAAAGATATTAAGTATTTCCTATAATTTTTGATATGTATTGAACTTGAGTTTCCAATTTTGATAGTCCATACGCGGATGAAATTGATAAAGCCGTGATTTCAACACTACGTATATTATGTTCGGATTTCTAAAACGAAACTCGGTTACAAGAATTGGTAAAAAACTTCAAATTCAATTCTACAAAAAAAACCGAGCAATAATTTTATTTGCCATAACCAACGTATCAATTCATTTAGTAATATTTGCCTTGCCTGTTTTTGTGAAAGTCACTTAGTACATGGTACGTAGGTATTACACCCAAACCGTCGGCTTTTCTATCCTCATTAATCAATTAGTTAAAAGTACGAAAAAGCGGATATTGATGCAGTTGATAATGGTAAATTAAACCCCCTTTACAATCATCTTTATAACTTCATAATACAGCCTACAATTGTGCATTCAGATAATCAATTTGATTGGTCTACTACGAAAGACCCTATTCCACACCCTAACCTAAAGAATTTTGGCTAATTAAACGCGGTATCTTATACGGATATACCGCTTTGATGTATCCACTTTCTATATCAAATGATTCACTTTAAACATCAAAGTCATCATTTCGTCCGTTGAAAACCGAAATTTTTACGCTAGTGCACAAAAACAACCAATTTAAAGCCGTACCAAAAGCGGATAGTACCGCCATACAAACCCTACATTCAACATCAAACTATAAAAACTTAACGTTAAATTTTATTAATTTCTCTTTCTTTTACTCTATGCCATTTCTTTTCAATCGATAAACGCTAGTTTTACACTTTATCAAAGCTGATTTAAACTCCTTTTTCTATATTTTCAACGACGAAGAATTATACACTTATCTTAAAATAAAAAGCAGATATTTTTCAGGGTTATGAATAAGAGTTGGTAATTTAATATACAAAACCAAAAACAATACAATTATCAGTTAAATCTGATAGAGGTTACAATACCTTAACCTTCCACAACTGTTTTAACTGCACTAAGTTTTTCATAAACCTAATCTGACTTTCAAAGCTTTATAACTTTAGTATAAGGGTCGGTGATTTATCGTTATTCAATGTACTCAGTAAAGAAAAAATTATTACTAAAACCATCAACTATATTATTATACAAGCCACCACATATGAGTTTTATTACAAATTTACCACTATAATTCCCATTAATTCCTTCGATACTTCCTTTTAATATATCAGGTTTTATTATGCCAACCTCAATATAGTGATGAAATCACTTTAGGTTTTTAACAGACTTGAAAATGACACGGAAAATAAATGTTTCAACCTTTTTTTAATTCGTTGTAGGCGTTACAGGAGTACTCGACAGCGACCTATCTTTAAATACAGAACCCCCCCCAAAAAGAAAAGGTTTTTTAAAACCTTTAACAACTTTCTTGAAATAACTGCCAGCCCAAAAGGCGAAAGTCTTATCCTCATAGCTATCAAGGTAAATTGTAGCTTCAGGTTTCATAGTACAGCTATTATATTCTTTGAAAAAAGACCAGGAACCGTTTGTCGTATATTGAACGAAATTATCAAACGTATTAGGTGTACTATGAATTACTTAATCCAGAAAGAAAGTAATACGTTTGTTAACTATTAATTTAGGAAGATGTCTATTAATGATGAATTCACTATTAAGGTTTTTTTTACTTTATATTACTAATGAGATTTGGATTTGCAAAGACTTTAACAAAGTGATTTTGAAAACGATACAGGCCGAAACCATTGACAGAAAAGTGAAACATCACCTATAGCCCTACCGGTATTAAGCAGCTATTATTATAGCCATATAAACGAGTAATAATATATAACAGTATCCAATATACCACTCTCTATAAGTTTTTCACGATTAAGTAACGGGATATAGAAATCATAGACCAAACGTTAAGTTTGCTTTCACTCCCTATTTTACTGTCATCATCCACATATCCTTCATAGGCCTATTCAAGTATTAAGCGACTAGTCTATTAGGAGAAAGGCAAAATATTCTTTTATGGCATTTTGAAAATATAAAATATCCCTGGTATATTTTTAAAGTCTACTTTCCAAACAGTTACAAGAAAATAAAACCTCGAACTTGAAAATCTTTAGTACTTCTTGCCTAATGATTTTTTCATTTTATTTTTAAATGATGCTGTATGTCTGTTTCTATGGAAGAAGATACCATAACCATTAAGGATATTATTCATTATAAAACTTCAATGGCAGCTCAAAACTATTATCCAAAAAAGATTATAATCCAAGTAGTAAGAAACATAGCAATCAATTTTCCGGCTAATGTTATTCATATTAACATAGTCTAGTTTATGCTTTCAGTTAGTAAGCAAGGGAAATAACTTACTATTAGAGAAGCTATGGAAGACACAGATGTTAAACACTGGAAAAAGGTTCTCAATAGTGATATATGGAGCTTGATGTTCCTTAAAATAGTTGAGGCCGTTCAAAAGGATATCAACCGTTTTACTCAAACCGTAAAAATGGTTACAAAGTTGAAAACTAATTTAAAATATCAAATAACAAGGTATAAACTGAGGATTATAATTCGATGGACTAAACAAAGGTATATTACTAACTATACTAAAAACTTGACCGCATCTGAAAAGTCTTCCACGTAGGAAATCCTCGTTACGATGATTACTTCCTCTGGATCAAAAATCGACTCATTCGACACTGACTCTGTTTTCCTGGACGGGGATTCGAAAGAATTGGTAATAATGTAGAGGGTGGATACTATCAGAGACATCTTTTTAAAATATACAGAAAAAATATTGGTTTTAATCCTATGATTAACCAAGTGTTCCAACTATTTGCCTCTCTATACAAAATTAAACAAGCTTTCAAAAAATGGTCAAAGTGATTAAGAGCAGTATTTAATACCATCGAATTCGAAAAGTTACGTTTTAATAACGTGATATACATCTACTATCGCCGTCAACTCATCATCTATATTTTTGTTGATAATTTTCTCATGATAGGCTCTGATCCATGGGCTATCGAAGCCTTTGGGATCAATATTAGAAAGCAATTTAAATACAAAGACCTAAAATAAACGAGCACCTCTAAAGGGTACTTCTCTTGGAAAATATGGTTATTGTGAATATTACTCTATACCCTTATAGATACTATACATAGGCCAAGCGGCAATGCACTATGATTCAGGGTGCACTTTTGCAGAGTGCACGGTAACGTGTCACGCTGAAGGCTGCACTCTTGCACGACGCCAAGTGCATCATGCATTGATCGGTCTGGAATGAATATTCCAGACCGACGGCAATGCGTGGAGCGGTCTAGATAAAGTATTCCAGAGTGATACGCTCTGGGTAGAGGGCTTATAAGCCCTCACCTATGGCGTACACCTCTGGATGATTCTTCTAGCATATATATCATCTTTTATACTACAATACCAATCATTCAAATTACTCTTCTCAAGACCTTATTTCACTTGAATACTAAGGCTTGAGAGCAAACCGAGAGATATAAACACGATGATCTTGACACAAAATACATAAATACAAATAGTCTTAGATTTTAAGGTAAAGTAACTATGCAAACATCTGGCCTATATCCCTAATGCTACTTGATTACTCATCCCGGAAATATCATATCAAGATTAGGCTAATATATTATATACCAAAAATGTTGATCAAATATTATGGCTCTTGGCTATACAATATACTTTACTAAGCTGGATAACACTTTCCTTATGTCAATATTATTACGCCTTTTCCAAAATCATTCACGTAAAAAATTCTAATTATAATTTACCCCTTTATATAATTCAGAAAATCTAAATTTGAATTACTATAAATGGGTGTTAAATAACCATTAACATATACGCATAGTAATTCTATAAACTTTAACCAAAATAATCATAAAAACCAAAGATGTCACATCAACGGCTAATACGATTTCAACTCAAAGAAGGATAAAGTCACTTGAAAGTTTACCTATAGATATACAATTCAAATAGTCAATAATAAGGTCGATTAGATATTCAAAATTGAATCCAAAATAAACCTCTCTTTTAAAGATTATAAAAGTGTAATAATGATAAGTGTAACTTAAAACACTCTTTGGATAAGAAATTATTTACATATCCACACATTCCTATTATTGTTATAATATACTGTGATAATAAAGAAACTATCAAGTTATCTAGATAACTGAAGTATCACTAACGCATTCAACATATACTTCTGAAAGAATACTTTATAAATATGAAGTGAAGCGTGATATGAAAAAGATCAAATGAAATCCTACGGATAAACAACTGGCTAGCAGATTAACAAAGCTATTGCAATGGGCAAAGTACAAAGCAATAATATAAAGTATTGACTTGGTTAACTTAAGTTTAGACTGATGATATAGTTTATAAACCTTTGTGCATGAAGATACCTTATGTTATTACGGTTGAGAAGTGGAGGAGTGGTTTTGATACAATCATTGAAATATTAATGAAGTGCTATAATATTCATCGACTCAAATCGGACTACCCAGATCTTTTCGTTTTTATACATTTATCAAGTTTTCCTTTTCTCCACACTTAGCCTCCTTTACCTTACCCTCTACTTCTTTTATATTTTATCTCTCCTTCTTTTATTCTATCTCAGTGGAAATTACATCTTAGTGGGGTTGTTAAAGTACAACATGTACAATTACTCAGTATACTTAATAAAAGGGCCAGTAAATACTTGGTATAAGTTAAAGTTTTTCATACGTTTCAACACGAAGGATAATTAATTCACCAGAAATGTTAATATCTCCAAGAAGAACTAGTATTTACTAGTGCAAATAACAGTACTAACTAATAAGGAAGGTCAACATGGGGATACTACCTAGGCTAGTACTTACTAGTATACAGTAACTAGTATTTACTAGTATAAACTAGTATTCACTGTTACAAAGACTCGACATTTGATCGAAATCTCTATGACGATACACTTGAAAATATATCAAGTACTTCATGTAGATTCTATATTTCTTGAATGTACAAACCTACACAATGTCTTCTTTTATAGTACCCTCAACAGTTAGATTCAAAGAATTTTTATTTCCAGGGTTTTATTTATAAGGTTTGCTCCTTTTGATGAATCAGGTGACCGAATCATTCACTTTTTTAACTACTAAGTTTGGGTTGATGATACTCAATACTTTATAAGTTTTATATCATATACCTAGTTCTGCTCGTTTCAGAACTTTTCATTTAAAGTGGTAAAAATAGTACCATATTTATTTATGCTCCGTTCTTCGTGTTATGGTTATTGGTAATATAGTATTTTACGGATTCTCTTTTTAACTTCTTTCAAGGTTTGATATATGCTACAATATTTTTCTAGGTATTTGGTAATAGAAGTTAGTCATTCTTTATACGTTAGTAAGCGTCTAGTATTAAAAAACTTGATACTTAGTCGTGAGGATCAATATTATTGTTAAGTCCTTTTAGTACCGTTTATAGTTTTTTTTCAAGTTTGAGAAATTGTTAATTTTGGATATAAAAATGGTACAATAGTTTATTAAAAATGTTCCTCCTTTTGCATCTTATCGATGATATAATTGCTTTTCATAGGTACTCTATTACATTGAATTCTTTTCTATTGTGACTTGGCTAAATAGTTCATTGCGACGAAATTGGTGTTGGTAATGTAAAATAACTCGTGTTAAAGCTCTAAGTATGTCTTGATTAACATCGTTAGTAACGTTTCCCATATTGTTTTCAAAGTGATAGCCTTAAGGAACTAAGAGATTTGAAACCTGGTTGATCAATTCACGACATGAAATCAAGGCTATCTTTTTAAGTAAAAGAGGTTGGCGCAAACTATACAGTTTAGTTTTTAATCATTTTAAACTTAACTTTGGATTTATGTGGAGATTGGGAATGGGTTTAACAATAATGGTCAGGTCTTCTATATATTTCAATACCAATATATGCATATTTTCACGATAAGTTTATTTAAGGATTTTATAAAGCTTACTAGTCAGGAGGTATTTGAATTTCCATCATATTCACCAAATTATGATTTTATAAAGGTTCATACTGTGAACCTTGGTTGTAGAATAATAATTTACGAGGTCACTTGTTTCAAACGAAATGTAAACCACAAGGTGTTATTTTTTATGAATTAATTATTTTAATGATGATTTTAACGCTAATAGTCTCCATATTTTCAAGTAAACAAGAATAGGAGTAAAGGACTCCAACATGTAAAAAAAAATAAAAAATTATGATTGTAATTATAATCTTCGATTCGAGTAAAGAAAGTTTTTTTCTAAGGCTAAATCCAATTATGGCCCTTCGGGTTTCCGTGTGGCCAAATTTCGTAACAATATTAGGATTTATTTATAATTCGATATATTGCAAATGACCATATATTCCGTATGAAGACTGTGCATGGTAATCATATAATTCAGCTTTGGGGCGTTATTGTTACGACGATGGTAAGCGTTTTCATCTATCAAGGCATATAAGAAGGCTCAATCAGCTTGGTACTTATATGCTTAAGTATAAATATCTTCATGATAAGTAATATTTTTGGTGTTGTTTACTCCTCTTTTACTTTGTTATCTTCGAAGTTTCTCACGTGTTTAATGTATTAATTGTTGGAATGTAACTGGTACTTCATGTGGTATATATTCCGTTACGATTAAAATATAGTAATAATATAACGTGTTAACTTGTAGGCTCGTTTTGTTTCAGTTCCATTATCTTTTAACATGATTTAAATGGAAAAATGTATGGGTTTGATTTGAAATCAAGCTCAAATATCCTTTTCATAAGATTTACTATTTATATGTATAATTCAAAACTTTGAATTATCCCAACTATTTAGGTTTATTATATTTACTATCAATACAATAGACACTCGTGTGGTTTCAATCCTTTTTTTAGTTCATGAAGTTATTCATTTGGTGAAACATACGGATTAAGTTTGATACTATTGTTATAACGGTCTTAAGCGAAAACCGTAATTGATTAAAGAAGTTATTATAAGTGGTATTAAGTGCCAAAGACTAGTGTCTGCACTAGTGGTTGCCATGGATAAAGCCCTAACGATTTCCACGCTTCTGCGATGTTTTTTTCGATATTAATTTCCATATTTACACTACGTAACTAGTTACTTAACTAGGTTACTTCATATCGTGAAAGTTTTCGCATATTCTTTTAAAAAGATTTTCTCTATTAATGAATAAAGATAGGATCAAAATTTTTTAAGCGACAGCTTTAGTTTAATTCCTTTATATATAATTCTTGACGTTTTAATTTTGGATGGTATTTGAATTCCTTTTTGAAAACTGCATTCTACAAAACTGCTATCTCATGACCTGAGCTTAAACCGTTAAGTTTTAAAGTGGTTTATGAATATATTCGTTTTTCACCAAATATTAATATAAAGTTAATACGCTAGAGCTGTTGCTCATAGTGGTTGTATACTGTCTATAATCGTCAATGAAGAAGGAAGTGAAGTCTCTACCAAAGAGCACTTACAAAACTAGTGATGAGGTATTTCCTAGTCATGTAACTGATTACGTGATTTAGGCATGTTCAGGAGCAACGTAGAAGTATCGTGAAAATGTAGTAATCGCAAGGACTGAATCCGTAACGAGCACTAACTCAAGGCACCAACCTATATCATCCTCAACTCGCCGGCATTTTTTCTAGCAAATGTGCAATGTTCTGACCTTTGGTGCAAGGCAAGCGTGATCTGTAGCGGTGGGTAATCTGCTATCGAGCGGCTTAAAATTACCTAGTGAGTTGTGGAAGATGCAATTCATGACATCGATTGTCGCATCGTGGAAGGTGCTGGCGTGAATACCGTCCCCTCCCTTATAAATTGTCTCTTTCCGGAGTACCAACGTTTGTAAACTTTATTCTTTTAACATCAAAATCTTCATAGTTACTCACTATCATACCTTTCACGATTGAACATCTTGACAATTTACATGTATCTGGTAAAAATAAAGAAAATACGTATTGTTATCGTCATAAATATGGTAATTATTAATATAAAGTCCCGTGTCAAAATTATTTTACTACTGTTAATAAAGAATGAATTTCGTTATATGGAACCAATTAGCGACTACCTCAACTTTTTCAATAAGTTAACATACTTCGAATATTTGGACCATAAAAAATAAGATCCATATATATTTCACCTCAGAATAAAAGGTAAACGATTGATATATTCCGTAAAAACGATTTTTTTTTAAATAACTGAAATGCCTACATTTGATAAAGGGTTCATATATTTAATATCGTCGTCAAACACCGGGGTTATATATCCAACCCAATTATTATGACTCACAATATCAATTGAGTAATAAAACTTATTTCAAACTTGTTTAACATGCTACATTTAAACCCGAGATATATAATATCGTTTCTGAATCATTCTATCTTTACGAAAAAATAGCCAAATAACGTATAAACTGAGGATGCTATCATTATAAAATCATATGGTTTTGTTACATTACATAATGTTAGATCCATACGCGCGGTGAAAGTTTGATGATTCTGCTGATGCTTATTAGTTAGAGTAATCGTAATAATATTTCAATTTTAAACTAAAAGCATAGGATTTCAATTGAATACTCTATTCGTTTTTAGAATGTGAATGTGATTGTAAACGAATAGTTTAGGAATTCTTTCATAGGTTATAAAAAAAGTTTGTTAAAGTTATTTCCATTGTCGATTAAAAGTCAAATGAGCTCATAAAATTCGTGGCAAAGTTATTTTACGAAAAGAACAAAAACAAGGAATGCAACAAGGATTTCGGTCCATAAGAAAATATAATCAAAAAGATGTAAAATAAGATTAACCGTGGTAGAAAAGAAAGTACGCATTGTTTATATTCGGTATTACGAAAGTGATAACGAAAAGGTAATTCAGCGAAAATAATATAATTAAATTATATTTTGACTAGGAACTTGATGAAATGGTTCATTGTTTTCTTTGGCCAAGTGGTAAAAACGTTTGAAGACGTCGAGAGCGATATTATTGAACAATTTCCCAAGCGAAATTCGAATGAGGTAAACGTAACTCATCTATACAACTAACACTTGTCGTTCTAAAGGCTTAACAACTCAAAAGTAACCTGTTTAATGTTCAATTCGAGTCTTTAAAATACTTTCGACGTATAATTTTGGTTTGATTCCGCTGTTTTCGCCAACGATTTTAGTAACAAGTGATTAATAATTGCGAACTTTTTGGTTGGGAAATGTGTGGATAACTATTAGAACAACTTAATCAATATGAGAGGGATTTTATTCACCATTGGAAACATTAAGCTTGATAATATACGAATCAATAACACGTATTACTCGATACTTCTTATGAAAAAACATTGTTCTTGGACAGTAATGTAACTTGTAATTTCTTTCGAAATTTTCGATATTATTTCTTATCTTCAACCGTTTCACTGGAAGATGGTGTTCATCATGAGTTTTTTTTGGATACGTTGTTCAATAGCCATTATTATGACTTCTAAACATTTCGTTACATTACGAATATTTTAAACAAAGTTCTTAATCTTTATACGTAGTTTTATTACTGAAACACATAAATGCAAAACATTTTACACAAAGTCGATGTAATAATAATAATTTATTTAAGTAAACGAATACAGATAGTAATAATGTTTCATTCATTAATATTAATTTGTAGTTTGAAAATAAAACACTTGAGTTGATATGAGTATGAAACACAAAGTAAGGTGAATATATTTCAACTTCCTGCTGAATTCACTTCGTCGCGGTATTCGCGTCAAGGTGAAAATTGTTGATCAACCGTTGTGTCACACCCTTTGAGTTGCAAAGATGTTTACAAATGGTATAAGTCGAATGTAAGACAATGTTAACAATAGTAATATAAGGATATCCAAAAAATAGATAATAAGAGTTTAGAAAATGATCTACGTAATCTTCGACGTCTATAGTTTTCAACGTCTCTAAGGCAATTGCTTTACTCAAAGGATCAGTGATAATTATAAAATAAAATAAATCTTCAACTCGTTCACAAAGAGTCTAACCATAAAATTGATAAATAACTTGGTTTAAAACCATGTGAAAACAGGTAAAGGTTAAATAAACTACTTTTGGACGATATTGCTAGAAAATGGTTAGTTTATAAACATTATAATAATAAAATAAATATCGAATGAACGATAAATTTCAGGCCAAAAATACGATTTTCATAATATTATAATAGTATCCTCGCAGCCCTGGTGGCCAGTAATAAACGTTTCGTATGGAATTCAAATGAATATAGTAATAAAGAATTCGTAAATAAGGACCCAAATTATATCTCTAAAGCTTTAAAGTTCATTATCGGTTACCATATATTTGCAAATGAAGACTTTACATATTAAATGAATATTAACACGAATATCGGCGGGAAAAAAACAATGTAGTATACGTATCGAACGAATTAATCAGCGACATATAATATCATATATCATAATGGCATCTGACTCATCCTAAAATTTATAGTTTACGAAAAACTCGCTGCGTTTTTCAATAAAATAGCCATCAATAGTAGATCGGAAGCTATAAGTGTTTGGAATACACGAGTAAATCAGCTAATTAGTGCAAAGAAATCGTAGTTTCTGGTCTTAAAAACAGGAATTTACAAAGTATTTCAAGACTTACTAATCACATCATAATAACACATCGGGTGATGCGTAATCTGCCGCTTTATTATTGATAAGTTTCAAATGGAATAAGAAAAACCCTTTTAACCAACGAACCTCATTTTAGAAAATATTTCAATCATTATAAAGTAAATCGAATTTTGATAATTTGTGAAAATGGTAAAAGAGTTAGCTATAATACGAAATATCACGTTTAATACTTTCAAACAATTAATAATATCAAGAAGGTTTTTATCGTGAATTTTGAAATTATATTCGGTGGATAAAAAGCCATTGGATTAATACGTTACGATGTGAAAGATGATTTGTTTGGTGAGTTAAAGTAGGAATCCCACTACAGTCCATCCGAAGCATTCTGTTTCCCAAAAAAAATTTCTTATTTTCAGTTGTATTAGACGAAGACGAGTTCCGCAATGAACGAAAACGAAAACTTTTAAGACCCGGTTTTTTTTATGAGTCCTTGACGAAAGGAAACTTTCTTTTTGATCAACTAATTTTAGCATCTAGTTAATATAACTAGATACTGAATAAGTTATTAGTCAAATTTAACGATTTGTGAAAGCTCCATTCCACTTAATACCGACGCAAAAGCTGTTTTCTTCGGAAAAACGAATACTTGCTACAAGTCCATATATAACTCAAACAGATTCTTAATAATAAACCGTCAATGCTTATAAATGATTAACTCCTATTTCAATATTTAAAATTACATTTATTGACGTTGAAGAAACGTAAGACGTAGTGAATTTGAATATTAAACTCGTCGAAACTACCTTTAAAATAAATCGAACCGTTGTAAAGATAAACGAAAAAAAAGATGAGAAAAATAGGTGTAACGGATTATGAATATAGCGCTAAAAGGTTACTAGTATATCAAGAAGGTATAATTAAGTAATTGACTAATCGAAATGACTTAAACAGGTATAAAGAAAGATTTTTCATTCGTTACCTTGTTTAATACAAAGATTTAAATGTGGCTTTACTGTGGAGTTTAATAAACTAATCAATCCGTGCAATATAGTAAAAGTTACTTGAACAAAAGGAAGTGAATAAGAATGAACCTTCGTAATAAAGCTACTTCATTGATAATCGACGTAAAACTGTAGACTGCCTTGATGGGTTTGAACGAAACGCATAAGTGCATTCTTTTGAAAATGAATCATAATTGAAAATAACCTTAATCTAATGATTCCGTCCATGTTTTTCGTAACATCAGGATCTTTTTTCTTAACATTTCATATAATGCGTTCCAAAAGACTTTAAAATGTTGAACCTGGTGATTGTTTTGAAGAATAATAATATGATTGACTTCAATACCGCTAAAAATCAATTTGTCGCTGTGATTGGTTGAATGAAAATTTAAATTCTTAGTACAAATCCAGAGGTATATATCAACGGAAATTACAATTTGTTTTATCTTCAACTGTTTATGATTGCTTTTTTAAAAACCGACCAAGAGTTATGTGATATTAGCTTAGTGATCCCAAATTTGTTGGAGTATTGAATCAAAAGCCGTAACGTCTAGGTCTATAATTTTTTTATCTTGATATAAAATCCTTTTTCCTTGTATAATAGCTAAATACTATTTTCGAAAGTAATACATATTTGAAAACAGCATATATAACCTAATTTCTATCATTCAAATACTAATTAACATTCCGTTGTATAATTAATGGAGATTATATAAATCCAAATAAAATACTAATATTTATCGAAATTGATATTGAAATGAGTTATAAATTGTATATGTTTTACGTCCGTAATTTGGAGATGCTGGGTAACTTTGTAAAGTTAATAAGGTGAGATGCAAATTCGCGGCAACCTTAATTAAGAGATAAATTATACACTAATAAAGTTATAACACTTATGGTTTCTGAGTACCAATACATTTAGAAAAAGAATACAAAGTAATGTTTTAAGAATGAGAAATCATTTATGAATTATTTGTAAGTAATTGGATGTAGTTGTGGTCCTCCGAGCCTTTGTAGGCGATTAAATAAAAGAGTTGCACTCTTTTCTATTTACTATAGATAAAGTAGTTAGATATAATGATATAAATAGCCATATTAGTATTCTTATTGAATTCGTTCAACCGATAAACTAAATTTAAGAGATCATTTCGGACTCAGTTACCATTCGCGTCGTATTCCAAACTCAAGTCTTACTAACTACGTCGCTAACGCTCAGCTGAATTAATATAAATAACGGGTCATTCTATTCGAGCTCTAAAACTTTCATACTTGTTAATATAACTTTTTCATAATTATTGAGCGTAAGTTTATTAACGTTATGAACCGTACTTCAAGTGTTATCGCCTTTATTCATACTAATTTAATGACTTACGTAAATATTATTTCATTGAATAAAATTTTTATTAAGTATAGTATTAATGAACGAAGTTATAGTACGTTTTCGTTTATATTCGTCGAATATATCGAAGGATAATAACGTAATCGTCTAGGTATCATTAATAATTCTTTCGAATATGATCAACTTAACTTCTGGTTTCCTACAAGTAATACCGGCCTTAGTTAATCAAACTTAACAAACGTTCAAAAGGTTGGAAAATATTGTATTAATTCTTCAATTTCAGTTTATAAACAGTAAGATAATGATTTATATTCAATTATCCTTATATCTATAATCAAAGAGTTTAGTTATCAAGGTAGTCAAATCGTCATAAAGTTTCAAAACGGTGAAAAGTATTCCTATAAATTACCAAATAAACTTCTTTTTTTCGTGCCAATTTACGTAATATGGTAACATTTTTTCCCTTCAAAACGTAATTTTATATCGAAAACCTTGACCGATTCATGAAATGGTTTTCGTTTGTTTTATTAATTATTTATTGACGTAATATTTTTCTTCGACTTCGTAATGAAAATAAAAAAAATATTTCAATGTTATAATTATTATCTGATAAGGCTACGCGACCTTTAAAATAAAAAAATGCGGAAATTTCATCGCTAGCATTCGAAGAATAAAAAAACTGCATAAGTTATATGGGAATGGATTTATTTCAGGTGAAAGATTAATTTAATAAAATGAAAGTGTTTAGAGTAACTTCGAATTACATAATCATTTCACTACACGTAAATAACACATGGAATTCTTGGTGTTCTCAATGTCCAATATATTTTTAAACAACGTAATTTCATTTAAGTCCTTCTGTCAAGTCGAATTTCATTAACCGTTATTATTAAACTGTTAATGGGGTATAATATATACCTTAAGCTTCTTAAAGATAACCCGAGATACACAGGTCAACATATTTCTTTGAAACCGAGAACTATAAAATCTTATTATCGAAATATATAATTTCAAACTATTACAATTAGAATCGAATTGTGATCCCCTCGGAAAGAGAAAATCAAAAATGATATATAGAAGGATTAAATTAAATCTATAGCTTAAGGAGGTCGCATATTATTGATAATTCCAGATAAACCAGACAAACTCCTACGAACAATTTATGAGAAAATTACCGATAACATGTGGCCTATTAATGTCATTATTCACATATTATTAATATAGTGAAAGTAACATAAAAATATCGTCAAAAAATCATTCATTAGGAATGAATCTTAAGAAATTACTTATGCTAAGCACTAGTAAAAAAAGAGAGTTTTATACCTTCAATAAAACGAAAAAAAAAATAGTTCAATAAAAACGGTTTGCCAAAATATTATAAATGGAGTGTATCAAATAAAATCACATTATTTACCAATGTGTTATACTCATACCACAATATAATGTTCATATATTAATGAAGCTTAAAATATATTGTTTGGTTTAAATTATTCATTATTATATTTAGGTGATTAATAATTCAAACGTTTCTAAGGTCTAATTGATAGTTTTTATTGCAAAAGAAAGCCGTTATTGCGTGAATTACATAATATACCGATTTTACCATCGATGGTCTTATAGCTTTATCATTCTTCTTTATTAAGAGCCGCGTTAAGTTACACAATGACAACAATACTTCGTATTTTTTGGATATATATTATATATCTGACCATTAGTTTGTAAAAGTTAGTTATTTATGAATTAATAATTAACATGGTAATTAATCTGTAAATTCCGTTAATTTGAAATTACGGATGTGGTATGAATGATCAATATAACACGAAGATTTCATAATATACCCATTTTATAAACAATAGTTATAAAGCTTTGTCATTCCTTTTTATTAGGAGCCGCGTTATGCTACACGACAATAACGTTACTTCGTATCATTGTAATATAGATTATTAACCTAACGATTTGTTCGTAGATTTTAGTTATGGAATAATTAAACGAAAACGTGTTAATTTATCTGTCAATTCCTTTAATATGAAATTACGAGTTTGGTGTGAATGATTAATATAACGCGTAAATTACACGAAGATCTGGATTCTATCAATATAAAGAAAAATAAATTGTGTATCTTTTCTATTAGTTGAAGAGGTCAATTAACATCATTATGACAATTTATTACGTCCGTACCGGAGATAATTGTTGTAAAAAATTCAATGCTTTGATAACTATATTTGATATCTATTATGAAGAATTTAAGATACTACCATTTATTATCGGTTTTTTTTTTTGAAACCCTCAAATAAAACATTCGTAAACATTTTTTTTTAAAAAAAAAAACAGTTTGAAAACTTTATCAGTCGTCACTGCCAGTATAATTGAGAAGTTAGTTTTGAAATTAAGGGTTTTAAAAAAATATCAAAAATACTATATGTAACAAGTTATTTCTTTGCGATATACCCGGGTCATATATCAATTATATCATTAGGATAGGACTTTTCTTTTAATAAATTCATAAAATGTTTTATCGGATATAATGGTGATAGCGGCGATAAAAGGTTCATCGGCGGTAATAGAATAGTGGTAGCTTCCGTAGCGAAGTTAATAACAGCAATGAAATATTGGCGATTTTATATTTACCTTCGATATCTAGAGTGATATTATTATAACAGTTGTAAATACACTTAAAATCTGTATTGAATGACATGTGATTAAGGTTAATCAAGTCGAATTTTCAAGTTAAGAGAATACGGTTTATGTTTAAGATAGAGTTTTAATAGTTACTCAATTCGAATTTGTAGTTATGTTCAATGTTATAGTTATTTTGGTATAAAATGAAATATATATATTTGACCAATTATTATTAATGACACTATGGATTTCAAGTAGAAAAGAATTTGGAAGTTTATATATAGTCGCGTATAAAAGGTTAAGAAACTTGAATCATATTAGATCTTTTATCTACGATCTTTCGATAATACTCTTTATGATAAATCTATTTTGTACCAATACTTATTTCACTTGATCAAGGAAATTCTTCTTAATATTCTACGGGATAAGTGGATTACTAAATTCGATATTCAAACCATGTTTTATATATTTGGTATTCATAAAGGCGATAGGTGGAAAATTTTGTTTCGTGTTTGATTTCGTCTATTAAGTCTTCAAGTCAATATATGAAGAAGGCAGCAAAGTATTCAAAGATAGTAGTAGCAAGATTCAAGCGAAGGAAGAAGTATTTAGAGAGTGTACGCCGAAGATGAGAGCTTATATACTATTATTTAAGCCGTGACCTCCTATTATGCACTCCGCTAATTTGGTTCCTCACGCTTGCCAATTATAGTATACCTATATTAGCAGTTTTCATCTTTATACGAAAATCCCCGTAACTATAATTCAGTAGTATCAGTAGATTACTTAATAGGGACAGTTTAATATAGTTTATAGTTCGTTTTGCAAAGTCTGCAAACCTTTAAAATGCGTGATTATCAATTTTATATGTTGTGAAGTCAGTGTAGAATAATGTATCGCCGTGAATCCAGGCAAAACTTTTTTTTTTCCTCTAACGATATGTTACTACTTTGAAGTAAGTTTACAATTGACTATACTACGTTTTCATGCTAAATTGACAAGTGCTAATCACCTTATATAGCATTTAATATCAGAAGATACGTAATCAGAGGTGTGATATATAGCGATAGCGCATACGAGTTACTAAAGTCGTCGCCGCCGCCGCTGTACAATCAACCCACCAGCAGTCCCTCATTTAATTCCCTTTTTCTAGACGTTTTCAAATCATCTTTCTGCTTCCTATTTCCCCCACTCTTTAATTAATAATCGAAGAAAAAACATAAGAAACAATTTTAATGGTATTAATAATTGTAATAGTAATAATAGACATTAAAAAATTGATAAAGGGTTTGAAACCTTACTTTCTCGCTCTGAATAAAAACTCCATCCTTACCCATAACACACGTTAAACATTGTAAGTGTACGACCAACAAAATGAAATAAGGCATATAACATTTGTTTTTCTAATCTTAATATATATCAACTTTTGGCTAAAAGATGCCGAGAATGCGGAGCGAACCTGACGCTCAAAAGCGCGTCTTCCTTAGGTACGTTATAAATCCGCTTTAATACTAAAGACGTTCAAGATCCGAACCAAGTTAAACGCCCATAACTGTCTTATAGTTATTCCTTAAGTACTTCAGGTTGCGTCTACCACTTCCAACAAATCGTTTGACGAATACCATAAAAGTCATGCAGTATTCATTTGTTACTATCGTTGCGGACGTGCCTGCAACAGGTACGCGTCCATTCCAGTAATATTAATATAGTTTGCAAACGCCTTACTATGTGCCCGCAGTATTTACAGTAATATATTACACTGTAGTAATACGTAATACGGGGATTAAACTTATTTTTCACAAGGTACCAATAGGCGGCGCACGAGAAAAGTTGCCGCTACCACCGCGTAACTCGCAAACTAACGTATGTATTACATATGCAAGTTCAATAACGTCTTCTCTCGATGTTATAATAAGGGTGACCCAGTTTATCGCCCTTTACTCAAGGTTATATAACCTAAGGTATAAAGGATGCTTAACTATCCTGAAGGCAGCAACGTCGGTAGTGACAACGACGAAAAAGGTGAAGATAACGACGCCGTTAATTTTTGGCATTACCCTTCCTCCTTCGACAACGACTAACCGCCATATTTTCAATATTTTCGGGTTGTAAACCTTTTTATATATATAAAATCGTATAACGAAGATGAAAGAAAAAGGTTATGGTAATATATCTTAAAAAAGGTCAATGTGGATAGTAACATGTATAATATCAAATATCAAAGGCAATTGAGAAATTTGAGTAAGTGGCTTAAACAAAAAAAATCTATCCAAAAAGTAAAATTGGTAACGCAAGTGGTTATTAATAAATTGAAAGGGTGAAATATAACGAAAATATCTCCAAAAAATCGATAAGAAACGTTGCTATAGAGGGTAAAGTCGTATTACGTTTCTAATAAAGTTAGTGAAAAAAATTGTTCGAAACTATAAGAGTTTTGAAAAGCGTCATTTAAAACGCCCTTATCCTTCATATATATTAGGATTAACTTTTTGTCGATCTATATCGTTTTAAAAATTGCGCGATATTTGTAAGATTCTCGTAACACTAATATCAATTATCAAGTGTTTTTTTTATTTTTGACACTAAGGATGAAAAAGTAATTAAAATGTGGGAAAAAGGCAATTTAAATTACTAGGAGAGTGTTTTCATCCCAAAAAAATAAATAAATATAGAAATAATTATCTTTCTAGTATTAATAGAGTTGAAGTCTTCTACTATTATATATATTTGAACGGCAAGAACGTCCTGTATAACATATTTATACTTGGTGAGCTTCTTATTAATAATATTACTGCGAAAAGTCCACTCGTTTCAATTCGATATTTTATTACCGAGAACGAATCTGAGTCTTATGAAAGAGTTTTAATTTGTATTATTCGTAAAGTATTAATTATTAAAAAGAAACTACTTTACTATTCGTATATTAAAGGTTACGAAACGTAGATTGTGTTTTGAAATGCGGATATACCGCTCGCGAAGTGTATTCAACTTTCGGTATTTATCATTCGACGGTTTCATTTCATGTTATATAACGACAAATAAATCAAACGCCGCGTCAAGATCTACAACTTATACGTCCTAAGCTTCATATATACTTTCATTTTGGTATTCGTGAGCGCGCTTGGTATTAAGTATATTAATGAATATTACTTTATCTAATTATCGCTTTTATAGTAGTTTTCGGATTTTATATTGAAGCCTAATCATTTTAGCTTTAAAGTCAATTGGGTTTTTTCTCGTCCCAAATAGTTATAGTTTCACCATTAGATTTTCTTTTTAAAGTTCTCCATTTTTCCGATAGGGAATCTTGCGTATCATTTAGTATAATCGTATTTTTGACGGGTATTCCGATGATTGTGAATCCTTTCAAATAAGTCGTATAAATCAATAGGTGAGATTTAAAAGTATAACTCTCCATGTTCAGGCGCCTTGAATAATATTTTGAATATAATTTCAACCAATATTAACCTGCTACTGCAAGAACTTTAAGCCGTTTAAGGATATATAACAATAATCCGGGCGGGTAGGTCTTTCGGATTTTCATAAGTAGGTAAGCATAAATACATCATTTCAGGCATTTATCTAATCATATATAAAGTCGCATAATATTTAAAAGCTTAAGGTGTAGGTTATAAGGGGTATGAATAATGGTATTAAACGTCAATATAGGCGATGGTTTGCCAGTTACCAAACAAGAGACTGAAATATAATATCTTTTTTCTGGCTTCATTATACTCTTTTATCACAAATTGGTTTTTTTCATAGAGTTTTCAAATCTTATTTGTATATAGAAAACTAAGCTTCATAGGGGAAACTTTATGATCCTTATAGATCGTAGGATCTAATGTATTAAATCGAAAAACATCTTAATCGATTAAAGCATTAACTTTCTTTCGAGTCTACTTTCAAAAAGATCCACCCCTTGTCGTAATAGTTCCTTAATAACTGAGATTTAAAGCGACCTCTCGATCCGCTACCTTTTTTTAGGTCATAAGAACGTGTTAAATCAAAGTTTTGGGTTTTTTTTTTAATCGGAGGGAAAACCTACGTCGATTTTGTTTCAATTTTCTCAATTTTCTATTAACTTTCGGTTATGACGCCTAAGGATATTGAATGGTGATAGAGAGGCGAATAGAAAATCAGAAAAAGATATTAAAGTCTTCGTAAACGTATGGTAACATTTCCCACTCAGGATGCAGTGTTTTAAAAGCTTTTTCGTCTACATTTTCCCGTTTATACTCCCGTTCCATGGTCTAACAGAAAAAAATCGTATTTTTCGACAAATTCGAAACTCTATCATATCCATTAATAATGCTAATCGTCCAAAAAACAGTTTATCCTTCATTCATTTTCCAAAAAAACAAAACCCCTAGATTATTACGGTAGATTTAAAACGTCTATCTCCCGATAACCGTTTCTTATAGATCACGCCCTTAGAATGTCACTCTTACCTTTCAAAAAACGTAAGGCTGCTTTAGCCTGCATTACAAAGTTCATTCTCCAGATCTTCGTTTTTAACAACAACAAAGAAACTAAATAAACCTTGGAGTAAACACTAAATATAATGAATTTTAAGATACTTGTAATGATCACACTAAATACCCGTGAGTATGTAGAAGGTGTCCAGAGGGTTTATGTTAGCAGTAAGGTAGCAGAGGTAACAAAAGGTGCAATATCAAGACTGTATTCGTGCGAGTGATGATCAGAAGCCGTGAGGCTATTCAGGGTAGACTGAATACTTAGATTGACAACTGAAGAGCTATGAAGGAAATACTATCTATCATGGTAATGAAAGTGTCCTTATATATCCGCGCCTTCATACGTCTTCAGTGTAGGCTCGACTGGCTCGATACCGAGTCCATCGAGTCTCACACCATGCTGACCCTAACCCTTGTGTACGGTGTGTCTGTTGTGGATCCCTGGTGCCTGCCGAGAGGCTGTGTCCAACCGATTTCCTTTGTTATCTGCTGCGGGGCCGCCGCTGGTGCGCCCTGCAGATGTTGGGTCATAACAATACTCTTACTCGGAAAAACTATGTTATTCATCTCGATTACTGCTATTTGTAAAATGGATTCCCTGGAATATATTTCTTTCAATGTCTTTGAAAATACCGTATACGCTTTTTTCAATTGTTTATCATACCGCTTACACTTCCCGATACCCTACGACGTTTTCACCGTTATTTATTTACACCAGCTACTGGTTATCTCAATCTTCATTCGATCGTCTTCGAGTCGTAAACCATTTTAACATTGTATATAATTCAATCCGAAGGTTGAAAATGAATATTTGTTGAACAACCGACCAAGTTATTTTAATAATTCAAAACGAAAAAGCTTCATATGGATTTGACGTCTTCAAAATACTCTTCAATATTTATTACAAAAAGGAAGGGTAATCTTTTGAGGTATATAATATCGATAATAGCTTTATTGTTAATGATAATATTATTTTGTGAGCGGACTTTCAATTGTTGAAAGGAGTGTAAATATAATCAACCTTCGTTGTTTAATCTATCTACAGTCTTGAACTATTCTCATCCTATATTAATATGGCCCACCGCGCAAAGGAGACGAAAATATATTTTTAACCGCATACTCAAATCGTCGATGTAGTAGACGTAATTCTAACTATATCTAGAATGGAAGTTTTAATTGTTCATATTTTTGTAAGAATAAAAGTGGCTAAACTTGAAATAAAGTGGAATTAATACGCTATATAAAATTAGAACAAAATAATTCATGATATACCATACTTCGATACTGTGTTTATTATTAATTCCTCAAAAAAATAAGAACAATGTTGTCAAATTTAGTACCAAAAGATCAACCGGTCCGAATCGAATTTTTACTATTCGATCTCAATGAATAATGTTTGATTTTGACCGAATAAAACTTAGCGATACTCTTTCATGCGATCGAAATGAAATTTTGGAAACTTCATTATGAAAACGTTCAATTACTATTTTCCGGTGGTTTAAATTGCTGTCGCATCAGTATTTAGCATAACACCCTGAAATCGATACTCTTATTTATGAAAGAATGGAAATTACGACATTATATAAGTGTTTCACACACCATTATCCCTAGTGAAACCTAAGTTATATAGGAATAGCGTGTTTTATAGGTTGGTAAATATAAGTTTTCTGGTTTTTCATCCCACGCTATTACGTAATTTCGTATTCTTTCAAGTCATATAACCTAGAGTTATATTTGTACACGTAAAATCCAATTTTTCATATCTCTCGTAATAGATCATATCAATCATCAAGTGTTTATTGGTATGATTTTTAGGTGGGTAATCAATCTAAAAAATATTTTTCAATATGAATTCGTGTGTATATCAGATAATTTGTCGACTGACAACCAATTTAGTTAAAAACAAAATACTTTCTAAGAACTTCTAAATTTTGAAATGTTTTTACGATGGTGTGTTCACCCTTCTTCTCATAAAAGGCCTTATCTTTAGTTATAAGTGCGCTGAAGTTGGTTTGTACTTGTTTATGGTTTTTACGGTTTCCAAAACTCCCTCTCTAACTTCTATAACTACTTTATCCGTATCTAATACTAAAATTGGATTATATATTTGTAGATGACACCTTAAATTGTCAATCTAAATTGTATTAAATTGTCCTACCAATGTTCGCCTTCGTGATTTACAAACTTTCATTCTTAGCCTTTCCAGACACAAATATTGATCTGAACTCGTTTATATACATACAGAGTTTTTAAATAATATTTTGAAACGGTTATATAAAACTTTCTAATCATTTTCTGGTTGAAACAACATTGAATCAAAAATCAAATTACTCTGATAAGCTTTTATAACTTCGTATAGAAAGACTCTATCACCTTTATACCTTAGATCAAATGTTGTTTCATACTTCTTGAATTTTGTTAATAGGATAATTAAATCAATTGAAACGATTTATTCACGTTATTATAGTATCTCTGAATGTTGGGAAGGCTTTAGACGTTGTAACGTTGTCGATTCGATTGGTTGAAATAACAGTAGTATTTCGTGGTCAAGTGGTAGATGTATTGTTTTGGGTTTGGCAGACCACTAGACAGTTTATAGAGTTTTTTCTGTAGCCAATTGCTCGGCGCAAGCCTTAGTGTGAAGTAGGCGTATATTTTACTTAAACTACAACCAGTTAGTAGGCCTACACAAAACAATACACTTAACTTTCAGTTTGTACAGTTTACCTTACTGTAAGTAAAGTTTACATACTGCACTTTAAGTACTACGGTTTCAATACTGTCGGCTTTTTAGTTTATTCGTTCACGCTAGCATGGTTAACTCATATTTTTCGGTTGACACTGAATTGCAACCTCGTCAATTGTCACGGCCCCCATTGATTTCGGTTGACTTCCATACTGTTGAAATAGTATTACATGCAGTGCAGTAGGTCAACTTTACTAAAAGTAAAATTGACTGTACTGCAAGTGTATTACTTTGTAGAGACTTACCGCATTGAGTGTAAGTCGAGTGTAATACGCTGCACTTCACTCTAGGGCACGGAGCAAGCAATTGGCCATACAAATTGCAATGCAGACCAGATAGCGGAATGCCAAACCTAGAACAATATGTCCACCACTTGAAAAATATAATACTACTGTTACTTCGACCAATCGAATCGATAACATTACAACGTCTGAGGCCTACTAATACTAATTAGTGCTTTCTTATTAGCTTAAGCACATATTAGCTAAGTAAAAGAAGAAGCTACTTTCTGGTTACGCTTTACGTTCACAATGGCGACTAGGATAAAGGAAAGATTTTTGCGAAGAGCCTTTACTGTTACATCTGTTTTCACAGAAGTAAGTAGAGAAAACTTTTAAGCTACGTCGGTTTACACGGCAGTTTAAAGGTAACTACAGCATCGCTATCGGAAGCACCAAGAAATCTTCATTAATCATTTTTAAAGACGTTAAAATCAATTGTGAAAAGTTTTAAAGTTCTGAAAGTTAGCAAACGGCTAAGTTAGTATTATTAAAGATGCTACTACAATAAAACCGACTGAATTTCACGGCTAAATAATAAATAACCTTTGCTCATTACCACTAATAACGATTTTCGACCTTATTCACTACACTAAATATTTGCCATACTTTACTCATTCTACTCTTTACGTCACTTTAATAGCCAAGTTCGTCATGAAAACACCAAGTTACGCCACAAAAAACACGTCGCGCGACCTTACGCCAAGTCACCAAGTCACCAAATCGCTTATTCCCTACGCGAATTCATGTCGAAACATCAAATCATTTACCTTTTACATTTTATACGTCCTATACGTCCTTTACAAGCTAAACCGTTAAAATGGTGTCAAGTTAGGCATTTATAGAGAAAGTTGACGACTTCGGATCAGTTTTCACTAAGTATTATAATTATTACCTTTGGAGATACGAAGTTGATGAAAAATTAATCGAAAAGCACACGACTAACTTCGTCGGCTATTTTATCTTAGAACATCTCAGCGATAAAGACCTTAACCGCGTTTTACATAATTATCGCGCATTTTTCGATAACTTGACTTTGAATATGTGGAAGGCAATTTAGAAAACTGTGAAGTCTAAGTTAAAGGCCAAACTTAAACGTCAAAGGATTTACCTATCAAAAAAATGCTTTACTGAGTTGAGAAAACCCTTTTTCAACCTGGCATAGCTTGAAAACCACCCTTAAGATCCGAATCCGTAAGATCCTTAAGGAAAAAGGAAAGCTATTAAGGGACTTTAACGCCTATATACGCGATTTGAAAGACCTTGAACTTACTCTTAGTTTAGTTAAACCTCTTTACGTGTTATCGATAAAAAACCTGATTACCTGTTCGGCAGTTTAGTACCCCCACGTAACAGTGTGGAGTACGTCCTCAGTGGCGGCAAAGCACATAGAGTAACGGCTACCAATACGGTTAAATGTATGAAAGTTGGTAATTTACACCAGTTCATTAAGTAGGATCGTTAAGCCCCCCAAACCATTTCAGTACCTATCGCTCTTTATCAATTTAATCGCCTATCAGATTAAAAACCTTCTCCCTTTAGATGTTCCTACGTATGAAAAACCTACTACATGTCCTACTATAAGACTTTACCGTTCGAGCTATGCAACTGGCAATTACCCTTAACTCCGTACCTCGGAATCTCTAAGGCTTAAATTACTAGGAAATTCCATTCAAAGTTGGGATAATTATCACGACTTTTCCCTAAAACCTATTAAAATAGTTAATATTAACTATAAACTCCTGACGGACTTTGATAAGATCTGTGACGACATAGAAAAGTATGACGGAAAGACTTATAACCTCCTCAATACGAAGATAATGCCTTTTCTAAACATTTGTAAGTGGATAGAGGTTCACCTTTTTGGTTTTTACTTACTATTTCCCGAAATCCTCATACAGCACGTAAAGGATTATGACCTAGACTTTATAATTTAAGCAACTATGTTTTGCGAAATCTATGATAATATAAAGAGCTACTTCGAGAATAACGTCCACTTTACATAATATTATACAAACTGGGTCACTACGACGTGGACTACAATAATGACCAAGAAAAAAAAGGTGGAAATACCAACGAACGTTTTTAACTAGATACAGGAAAATTTAATGCTATATGAGAAAGTAATGGAGAAAGTTTACATTAACGAAGTTACACATCGCAAATAGGTAAAGAAAGCAGTTACAGGTGTTAACAAGTTCGAATACGCCTTACAACACCCAAATACTACCCGTAAAAGCTTTTTTAGTCGATTACGTTCTTCGTTTGCTATTGTAATGGCGCGTACATTAAATTCGCTTGGTATGTATTTCTAAACTGGTTACTTCATTAACGTGGATAAAGAAGACCTTACAATAGTTAACTACATCGACTGTAAGTACATGCGCCTATAATGTTTAAGGTTTAGCCTATCAACCTCAGCTTCAGATTAAAGGCAGCAATTACATTAACATCAATAAGGCCAAGCTTTAAGCGGACCTGCTAATCGCTAGCATTATCGTCGTAATAGTAGTAAAAAAATAAGATTTATAATAATTCTGGCTGCTGGTTAACTCGACACTCTTCTGCCGAGCGTAATAACAGAAAAGTAATATATTAGGCGCAATACTCTATTACTTTGAAATAAGATAACTTTAATCAAATTGCAGACTTTGAATTCGACGAGATTATTAACGCCGCCAACGCTCTTGAACAAATTAATCAATAAGAAGATGATACTACTAATATGATTTAGTAACTAGCCGACTACGCGTTTCTATACCGTTTAGAAAGTAAAAATCCACACTTTTTCTATAACTAAGCCTCTAACCCTTTATAAAACTTTAATCTTCGAGATCGTTACACAAACTACATGTTTTGAGGTATTATTACAGGCATAAGGGTAACAAGTTATTTAATAGAAGGCTATTTGTAGTATATGGCGTTACGAAGGAAAAGTACTATAGCTACTAAAATTAATCGTTACGATACTGGAAACACCAATTTTGGCTTTGAACCGGGCGAATAACTATTGTTACTAGGGCTAAAGGCAATTTAAACTATTGTGAAAGCAAGTAAGTTCCACATCTTCAAATTCCCTACCACTTTCCTTCTTTATTTCAAGGATATAAAACTCTTAGTGTCAACGTCAACTTCAACGTTAATAAACCAATTTAAAATGGCAAAAGGTTTTCACTCGCCTTTAAGCAAGGATACCTATAGTTTTATCTTTAAAGCCCAGAAATAGTGTTATTACATCTGACGAATCCAGAGATACGTTAGCCATACTAGTGTTTTAATCATCTAGCTGTTAATAGGTTATAAAAAGTCTTAAAATCCGTAAGTTATAACGATGTGGAATATTTTGCCCTAATAGCTATCGAAAGGCTTTACCACCACTGTTAATGGTATGCCTAATGTTTCTGGGAATTTAAGTTTACGTTAAAACACGATAAAAATTTCAACTATGAGATCTTCGTCGATGAATTTTACTTGGATAACAAACATGTTTTTTAAGTCGTTAATTCCGCAACCTTTTTCCACGGGGCTAAGTTTTTAAAGTCACTTTCGACAAAGAATACGTGGGAAACGTTAAGGATATTAGGGATTAACACCTACTTGGGTCTTCCTAATGTCTTCATCTATAATACCGGTACAAACTTAATTACGGTGGAAATTCAAAAAATAAATACCAACATAATAGGTATTTCGTACAAACAGGTACCTGTGGAAACCCACTGGAGTATTAGGAAATTTAAAAGGGCATACACCCTACTTCACCAAGCGTACAACATCATTATATTGGAAATCGAAAGTTTTACGGATTTTGTGGTACGCCTATCAATGGCAGTAAAAGGCATTAACGATACTGTAGACCCTGACAGCTTAATTTCAAAGTTCCCAATCTTCAAAGAGTACCTACGCCTGACTAGTTCATCACCGCCATCAGAAAGTACATAGAAACGTGTTGCGGCCTACGGTAAAGCTTTAAAAGAAACTACGAAGGGAACCAGCACGCCAATAAAACAGTAACGCGCTTAACACTAGAAATAGCTTTGTAATAATCGACGTGTTTGCTTTTCCATTGTAAAGTAAAGTCTTCGTGTGATGGAAGGCGGGTAAATGGGAGGGCTCGTATAAAATATTAAGTATCGTAAACTCTGAAGTAATTATGAAAACTGCTAACGGCCCTATACCCTTTTAAATGATTCAGATTGAACCTTATATGAAGGCTATTAAAGATAAAGACCCCTTACCTCCTTGAGATAAGAAACTAAGCTAACAAGAACCTTCTTTACTTGTTATTAATAAGTTTATAAAACGCCGCCGACGCGGAGGATCCCCGAAGAAGAGAAAAACGTTGAAGAAGAGAAAAATATATCAGGCTATATCTAAAATTCTACTTAGGTACGTAAAGAAAAAGGGATAACGAAAACTTAATGCTAAAGTTATGAGTGTAAGAGATTATGAAAACCTCCGACAAACCCTTTAACAAAAGTAACAAAGTCGAAATTAACGGTTAACTAACTTAAGGTGGTATACAATTCGTAACGAAAACCGATTTTCACCTTTAATGCCGAAACATCACGCTTTTTAAGTCGAGGATTATATAAGAAGTTAAAGGCAAAACCACTGAGCATCTGTACCAAAAATTACGTTAAATAGCCTAAGAATACGGCAATAGAGGCAAAGACGGAATCCTTACATAATCGCTAATAATTGAAAATATCAGCTAACGTTTGGTAGTTGCTGTAGCAATAAGTTTGTAAACCAAAACTAAAGGCAAATTTTCATTTAATAGCCATAATATCACGTAAGCATACACATAATAAACAAAGGATTTACAGCTGATCGTATTGCTCAAATTTTTATAGGAATTCCATAGTATATACCCTTTAGGTATAGTAATTCGTTGTATTAAATTAATATGCAGATTGATTAAAGTAGACGTTGACTGGTTTTCAACCTATTAATCTTATTTCAAATAGCATCTAGCGAAAAAGTTTCTAATATACGACACGTATTTACTAATAACGTAAAGAAAGGACATCGGTATAGTAGTTATATAAATAGACGATACCCTTTTCGTTGGAACGGCTAGATTTATAACATTAAAATAGTAAGCGATTAAGGACTTTGAGTTTAGAAATTATAAGCCAGTGGCAACTCTTACAAAAAACATTTAACTCAACTTTAATGGATCGTTCATCCTTATACTTGATGTTGATACGGGTTTTAGCTTTCTCTAAAAGGGTTAGTGCGTTATTTTGGTTACAATTGACAAAATTAACGTAACTAAGGCTTAACAATACCTGGAATAACTTGTTGGAGGTAGCTATATTGCTAATTGATGCCAACCGAAAGCCTTTTATAACCTATATATCGCGGCAAAAGTATAAACGTTAACGGATAAGGATTTTAACCGGCTAAATAAGGGGCTTAAGTGAAGGCTTAAGTGACAAATGCTAAATTTGAACCGCGGGATCAATATAGTTCTAATCGACCTTTCCAAGACTAATTTAACAATATTGACGAATGGGTTCTTTATAAATAATACCGACTAATCTTTACAAGTCAGCTTCCTTATAACTCTCGTAAATCAAGATAAAAAGTAAGAACAATTTGATATTATTAGTAACCTAATTTATTAAACTTCCGTTAAGTGTAAAACGATTATACAAAGCGTGTTGGCTTAGGTGGTTCACGGAATAATGGCGGGCTTTGACGTAGGTATAATGATATAGGAAACTCTTAATATGATCACCAGGTAATTAAAGATTCCTTCTTGTATAGTGGTGATTTGTACCGATTTAAGGAGCTTTTTCGAATGCTTCTTCAAGCTTGGAACCACAAGCGAAAAACGCCAAATAATCGAGGTTATGGTACTCCGTAAAGCTTACGAGAAAAGAGAATTTAAGGAGTTCCGATTAATTGATGGCAAAGATAACCCCATTGACGCCATAACAAAGGCATTGTCGAATGAAGCTCTGTAAAGGTTTGTAAGTAGCAACAGGCTGACTATACGGATCGAGGATTACCTAAATAGGTCACCTAGAAAGCCGCGATCATGAGACGAAGAATTTATTGGTAAACTGGAAGATTGCCACGGGATTGATAATAGTAATTTGTTTGAGTGGCAAAGTTGAAGTAAAAGCCCTTAAAGGTTTGTAACGACGAAACTTGTTATAGAAATTGATAAACGCGGACCTCAGGGCAACGGAAAAATTAAGATCAAATGGGGTTAATTCACATGTAATTTGGTGCAATTCAGCATGAATGTCAACTGAAATTGACAATGGTTTGGCCAGTTAAAGAGAAGGTAATTGAGTGGTAACCGGAGTAGATTGGTTGGTCAAACGGGCGTACACACACAAATTACAAAGCCGCCAGTGTTAAAATAGTATTACATGTAGTGTAGTAGGTCAACTTTACTGTAAGTAAAGTTGACCGTACTATAATTGTATTGTTTTGTGGAGACTTACCGTATTGGGTATAAGTTGAGTGTAGTACACTACACTTCACACTAGAGTACGAGCCAAGCAATTAGCCATACAAATTACAGTGAAAACCGGCTAGCAGTCTGCCAAACCTGGAACAATACATCCATCACTTGACCAATGCAATACTACTTTTACTTCGACCAATAGAATCGACAACGTTGCAACGTCTAAGTCTTAACAACACATACTATATTATATTTATTTCCATTTCAATTAACTTTAATTGCTTTTGATTTCGTTAAGTCTCTAAGGTCACATTCTATCTATTCCTATTATACGGTTTTCTACTATAGGCTTATGTAAACCTCTAATTCAGCCGTGCCAATAAAATAAGTTGTCATTATTAGTTTCCTGGCAGTTTTTCAGTTTGCTTACACATTTTCTATTGTTTCCACGTAACTTAGCCTTACCGGGCGGCCTATTAACGTAGCTCTAGATACTTATAGTTGGCCTATTACTGTTTACAAATCTTTTAAGGGCTTTGTTTGGCAATACCTTCAATATGACGTTGGTAGGATTATTTTTCCCGTTAATTTACTGGAACTCTTCTATTTCATTGCCTTTTTACGCTTCATAAAGTGCCATTACGTCGATTACAAGGCGTTTCTTGCTGTTGATTCTGAGCTTCGAAAGGTATTCGAATAGGCTTTTCGAATCGATATAAATTATCAACATGATAGGAAAAATCATTAGTAAACTAGTACCAAAGTTAAGGTTTCCTATAGTTCCATACCTATGTTAAAGCTTTCTATTAAGCTATAGACTCTAAGTTCAGCATGTTTTATTTAGTCGTTTAACATTTGACAGAGGTTTAATAAATTAGGTTGCCAACGATGCTAACTTGATTCTCCCACCAATTGTTATTGACAAGGGTTATTAGAAAGAAGATCTGTAAAGATAAGTTGATATTATTTATCAGAACACGTTTATAAATATTATTCATTTGCCTTCAATAAGTCGATCGGAACTATATCTATCTTTCAGTCTATGTTTTTTTTTTTCATTTTCTTCCGAAGATTTTTATTTATCTGGTTAAAGTCTTTATTTATTAGATCCTATATTAATACCGCAATAGATAGGTTATGGGAGGTTTTCGGTTAGTACAAGGTAGCGATATAATTGCGACGAATACATTAATTTAAGTAACTTTAAGCATTAGCTACGTTAGTTTGAGTGATTATAGTTAAGTTAGCATCATAGAACTTTTGAAGAAAGCTAAAGCTAGTAATAATGCTAAGTATACGAATTAACATTCCATAAATGTTAAACTGTTTACCTTTTGTTAGCGTAGTGACTGGTTTATAATTCCAGATCTTAAAGTACTTAATTTCTTATTGTTTTCATGTAATAACATTAGCCGTTTTAACTAGGAGATTATCTTTAGTTTGTATACCTACCAAAAAAAGGTCCTTCTCTTATGTTACTATCGATGCGAGTCGTATGTTATAGATTTCATTTCTAGCCGTAATTTAAAATACGAGTTATGGGTTATGAGTTAATAGAAGTCTGCTTTAACTTGTCTTTATAGTAGTTTACTACATTGTATGACTATCATCTGAGGTTGAATAACACTTAATTACTTTTATAATGGTATTAAAACTATCCGTTGTAGGTTGGTAACCAATTACGTATATATTTACGTTATTTCTCAATCATTAAGTGTGAATTAATTTTTAGTTTCATCTAATAAACCCATTGCCTAAACGACCATCACGTGTTGGTTAATTTTCTAAATCGTATTCGATAATATAAAGAAATAATCGTTGACTTCATAACTATATCTTGAAACGATTGAACGTAATTTTTCGTACGGCCACCCTCACGTTTTGCTTCTAACATCATAACTTATCCTCGACTGAAAGATCATGGTATTTGGGTTTTGGATATTAAAGTCGGCCTTCATAAAGAATTTTATAACTTTTTTAGTCAGTAAGCTATTAATCTTAATTTTGTCGCTCGCCTTAAATAGTTACATGATATTTTGATAATACCTTATATGCGAAGAATCAGTCTTAAATTTTCGTTATTTTTCTCCTTGGTATTTACCTAAGTAGTATTGTAGATATGACTAGGTTTATATTCTTTCTTTTTAATATTCCTTTTCTTTTCGGGGGTCGTTCACGCCGGCGGCGTTCCATCGGCTTATCAAATATGGATGGAAAAGGCTTTTATTGGTTTGGTTGTTTAACTTAAGGGTTTTCATCTTTAATTACCCTAACATAAGGCAGAAACAAGGTAGTGCAAAACGTTACGAAGCCGTTAGTAGTTTTGAAAATTACTATAGAGTTGTTGTTACTTAATTTTTGTATAGGCTTTTCTAATTTCTAGCGCGTATTACACGAGACTTTTACTTAGTAACGGCAAAGTAAGTACGTCGATTATTGTAAAGCCGTTTCTGATGTCTAGGGTGTCGATAACTTAACAGTGTGTCGATTCCTTTCGAAGATCCTTCAATGCCTTAACGTAGGCGATATCTCGTTTTTGGGTACTTATTAATAGCAGAGATTCACTCGTCAGGCGTGGGTACACTCCAAAGACCAGTAGTGTTGAAATCAATCCGTTAGGGTCTATAGTATATTTTAAGCCTTTTACCGCCATTTAAAGGCGTAGTTTTTGGCTTGCAAAGCTTTCAATCTCTATAGTAGGGATTTTATTTTCTCGGCAAAGTAGTGCATGTACCCTTTTAACCTTCCTAATAATTTAGTAGATCTTTACAGGCACTCGTTTACATTAAATACTTATTATCTTAGCATATTTTTAACACTTTGCCGCCGTAAAGTTGGTATTAATATGGTGGACGAAGAAGTTAAGTGTGTCTAAATACTTGTTAGGCTACAGTATTTTTAGTATTTCTCACGTATCTTTTGCTGATAGGAATTTTATAAACTTGGCTTTGCAAAAAACCGTTGCAAATTTAACGACGTGAAAAGTAAGCATATTATTTAAGTAAAACATATTAATAATAATCTTCTACTTAAATTTAATGTCGTCTCTTAGTGTAAATTTCAATTTCCGGGTGATTGGGTACATATTTGGCTGTGTTGATAAGGCTTTTCGATAGATTTTAAAACAAATCATTCTATATTTTCATGTTCTTCAATCTCTAAGACGTTATATCGCCTATTATTCATTTGGAAGTTCAAAATTGTGTATGATTAACGTATTTTTAACTTCGCCAGGTTCAATATCATTACCTTCAATTTTGAAAAATGAAACTATAGGTACTCTCATTTAAACGCAAAGGGAAACCTTTAGATGTTTTTGACCATATCTTCGGCGTTGAATTTAATATTGACGTTAATAGTCTTTATATCCTCCAATCAAAAAAAATCAAAGACATAACAAACTTGCTAATGAATAACATAATCAACGCAATAATAATTTAAATTACCGTTGTCCTTAGGGACGATAGTTTCTCATCAAGTCCAAAGTTATCTTTGACTTTACTTGTATTGTAACGACTAATATTAATAACCGTAGTGTTTTTCCTGCTTAGAGTCACGTATTATAGATATCCTCCTATTAAGCACCTTATTTCCCCTATGTTTGTTATAATACCTTAAAACGTATGGTCTGCGTAACTATCGCGAGGGTCTAAGGTGTAAAAGTTATTAGGGGCTTGATGAAGGTAAAGGTAAGGCTCTCCACCGCATAAGCGGTTTAAAAAAGTATTATTGGCTAATTATTAGGCCGCGTTAAAAGTAATATTTTCGTATTATTTAATTTGATTAGAGGTATCGTAACCATTAATTACTTCGTTGCCTTCGAAGTTTACGATGTATTCCAAGTAGTCTTGTTTAAAAGTAGTAGGGTATTGAATATAGTATATTAGTTTCTCATTACTATGATCAGCGAAGGTGTAGATAGTAAGCTAATTGCGGGAGTAACTATAAATATAATATATTTTTCTATTATTACGACGATAGTTTTCGCGGTTAAGAGATATATTTTAATCTTGGCCCTATTTGTAGTAACGTATGCCTTTAGTCTGATGCTGTTAAACTAGATTTTAGACGTTAAAAGCGTTTATAACCGTACTTACAGTCAACATAATTGAGTACCGTGAGGTTTTTTTCATTAACGTTAAGAAAGTTGACAATTTAAGGGTATATACCAAGTTAGTTAGATATAAGAATTATTACAGTTGCGACCGAGGAGCGCAATTAGCTAAAGAAGCCTTCGTAAGTGCCAATTAGATATTATAGAGCGTATTCAACTTCGGTATCACTTGTAACGGCTACACGTACTTGTTCGCGAAGTGTTTTTTTTTCAACGTATGCCTTTCCTATTGCCTATTGGTACAATATGAGTTGGTTCAATATTTAATTTAGTATATTTATCAATGTTTCTTTTTTTTGCATCTTCTTTGCTATTATCATAGTTTATTTCGTAGTAGCATATTCCGTCTAGTATTGGGTACGGTAAAAGTTATGTTTGCAGTGGCTTTTGTTATTATCATAAAATACGTCAAAGGTGGTTGCTCAGATTAGGAAGGTTGTATAGTAGTCTTCGGTGTACCCTATGAGGATTTCAGAGAATAGTGAGTAAAATTCAGAAAAGGAAACATTAATCTATTTACAAATATTGAAAAAGGTTATTATCTTCGTGTTGAAAATATCCTTAGGCTCTTCATTATATTTCTTTATGTCGATTTAAATTTTCGCGAAGTATGTAAGAATGTTATGGTTGAGTTGACCATTTGAATCGGTCTTGAGAGAAAGTTACGATAATCGTTTTCATCTTTACTAGTATTTCCTTGTAGTTTAATATTTGTGGCCTTCAAGCCACGGTGTTGGAGGTAATTACTAGTCGCATAACCCGAATGGTAAAGTCCTGTAGTAGGAATTATAGTGGGCTCGCGCGTATAGGAAAACCTAGCGTGGGAAGGGTTTTAAAGTGCTTGGCGATTTTGATTAAATGGCAAGGGGATAATAGGGACTTAAAGGTTTAACAGGATTATCAATTTTTCTTAATCAATCGGTGGAGTGCGCTAACGTTAATACCTTTTACTGTATTGATAACTATTACTTCGCATGCTTAGCTACCGTTTAGTGCGTATTCCGCGTTGTTATATGGAGATATAAATTTTCGAGTAGATGAATAGGTGTCTTATCGTTATCGTGTAAAAAGGCTTGACTTGTTGAAATATATAATAGTTATAGTTATACAGCATATAACTCAACAGCAGTGCCAACCGAGCCAGTCAATACTTGGTATAGACTTCTAGTACTTAACCTCTCAAAACAAAAGGATGAGGAATTCACCGGACTTGTAGATATATCTACTAGTACTAGTGTTTTACTAGTATGAGTACTATTATTGACTCGTACGGAGGATCAGAACAGAAATGCTGCCTGGGCTAGTATTTACTAGTATACACTGGTATTGACTACTATAAAAATCTCGATCTTAATCGAGATCCTGATAGGATATGTTTTATTATATATCGAAGTCCTCTATGCAGATTCTAAAGTATTTGAACTGCCAAGCCAGTATAATATCTTCCTTAGTAATGTATTTAATATATTATTAGTACGATTGTACCTTACTATTTATTACATTGGGTAGTTTCTTTTACACAAATAAAAATGTTGATTTTTAGACCATCCAATACCTCTAAGGATATCTCATTTTTATCCTCTGAACGCGGCTTGTTTCCTCTACCAGGGATGTCTTAAGTCAATACCAGTAATAATAGGATTCATTTTTAGAGGACCATTGTTTCTTCTGATCCCTTTAGGCCTATAGGTTCCTTTGCTCCGGTTGAATCCCCATCCTTTCGATTTCCATTCTTTAGAGCTACTCCATTTACTTTAGAGGCTTCAAACACTAAAATTTTGTTAAAGAGAGAAAAAAAAAAATTCCGCAAAATACGTAGAATTTGAACTAATTAATAAATTCAAATTATTAATACTAATAATCTTAATCATAAGAAACAGAGGCTCGAGTTAAAGCTACAAATTACTTCACCCTTTAATAATTCGAAATGTTTAATTTAATTATCGACTTATACGAAAAACCATTAGCTAATCTTACGAAACACCTTAAAAGGCTACAACCCCCGGAACTATTTGAATCGACAAGCACTATCATACTAGTAAAAAAAAGGGAGGGAAAAATTCAAAACTCCTGCTTTAACGTTAACGAAATTAGATAACTTTCGTAGCTTAGGTTATAAATATTCAAAAACTTTAAAATTTCAACCTTTAAAAATATTAACGTTTAGTAAACAAGTATTAAAAGCTACGATGTTAGTGTTAACTACTTAAAGATCATAGGGAGTTTTTTCAACATTAAGATAAATATAATTTTTATAGGGAAAAGAATTTATTTGCTCATTTACGACAATCTAGTATAGTTCTACAAGATATTCTAAAACTATATATATATGAATGCAGTCTTACAATATAAATACTTATTTTATCACTTTGAATATTTGAATTGTTATTATAAGCATCAAAAACCAGTATAAGGTCATATTAAACTTAATAGGTACATGCAAGGGCATTAGATTAATTTACTATAAAAAAATATTCAAAAAGTTTTTTTTCCCTATCCCTTTATTAAATTTTACTTCAGCCTATTTTTAATAACGTTGCAAAATATTGGATAAAACATGATTTATTAATGCCTTCAAGTCAACAATATTAAATATGCTAGGCAGTTTTGAAATTATATCAAGCACGAGTTATTCGTTTGGATAATCCGTATACGAAATCAATTAAGGAAAGCCTTCCGTTCATTACTACATAAACTACAATTAGTCTTCTAATACGAAACCCGGATTTAAAGGGGAAAACGTCATTTTCCATTCTTTAAAAAACCAAAAATTTAGCTACCTATTAACCGTAACCAAAGTATTAATTAGTTTAAAAAAATATTCCTTACCGGCCATTAAAGAGGTTATTCCACATATGCGTAATAGGTATGACACCTAAAATTTCGGCTTTTTAATACTGATAAATCTATTTATAAGGAGGAAAAAGTGGGCATTGTCACAATTAATAACTGGAAAGTACAAAAAACTTTGCTACTTATAACACTATAGCTTTATAGTACTTTTAATACTGATTATACAGTTAGATGTCTATTTTGACGAGTCTAAAGTATAAAACCATGTATAAAACCCTATATCGGAGAATATTAGCCTATCAAAGGCCGTATTTTATACGGGTGTACGCGCTTCAAGGTATGGTTTTCAAACGTTTAAATATAAACTTTTAACGTTAAAAGGTTTACTTTTTTCGTTGATTTTCGAAAATTAACAATTAAAAGCCGTATTCAATTCGGGTATTACTGTAATATAGGCTCCAATTTCAACGTTAAATCGTTAAAACTTAACGTTAAATTTCAAGGTTTTTTTTTTTTAACACCATATTATTATTTTTTCATTCACAAACTGCAGTTTCGTCACTTGATTAGATTTGTTTTGGGGATTATCGTGCTATATTATGAATCATTTAAAGTAGTTTTTAAATTTCTTGATAGAGAGCGAGAATTACCACAGATTAGAAATAAGGGGTAGCGTTATTTAGCCCACTAGTAAAGCAATTATTGTAATATCGGTAAAATTTAAAAATTTTACAATTATAATACCCTAGTTTTATGAACCCTTTTTATTAACCTTAGTTTATTATGAATGAAATTAACTCACTAAATATTATTAATTCAGGTATTAGCATTAGAAACTTATCGTTCATTAACTTTAAAATCCAATATACAATTTTTATTTTGATTGACGAGTATACCATGATTGAAACTACGTAATAGTGGTATTACAACGTAATCGTCACATTTTTTACCAAGTAATTTAATACTTTCCTTTAGTATAATAGATTAGGTAACATTAACTTAAAGTTAATAAAAGAATAACGTTAATTATTTGATGGCCAAAAAAAAAATTAGTAAGTAATTGGATTTTATTAATACCCCTTGTAAACTTTCCTAAAACCTTCGTTATTAACGAAGTTTACAACACGAAGATCTAAAAAAGAAGGGGTTTTCTAAATTTTTAACGGCTTCTTGGAAATTATTACAAGACTAAAAGGCGATTACTGTGGCCTAATAGCTATAAAGTTTAAGTATACTTATTGCTGGAACAGTATTGATTGCTATTTTTAGTAGGTGAATTGCAGTGCAGTTAGTCAACTATATTTACAGTAAAGTTGACTATACTGACTGCAAGTTTGTTTATTGTGGAGTGCCCGATTCAGACGAGATAAGGCCTAGTAATCAGCCATACAAATTACTGCACAGACCGGCTAGCGGTCTGTTAAGCCTAGAAAAATACATCTACCATATGACTATGCAATACTACTGTTACTTCACCCAATCGAATCGACAACGTTGCAATGTCTGAAGCCCTACCAACACTGATTAGTGTTTATTATTGTAAGCACAAATACGACAAGTAAAAGAAAAGGCTACTTTTCAGTCACACTTTACAACCACAACGGCGGCTATAATAAAGAAAGATTTTTGCGAAGGGCTTTTACTAGTACTACACTAGTCTATAGCGGCAGGAAAATAGAAAAGACTTTTGGGTTGCACTAGTTAAAAACGATAATTTGTAAGTAAGTGATGGTATCACTATTTAAAAACACCAAAAAAATCTTGACGGCTCCCTCCTAAAGAAAAGAATTTATATTAACTATTAGAAGTCACAAACTATGGTAAGATGGAAAACCGCCGAGTTAGTACTACTACGGGTAATACTACTACAAAAACGACTAAGTTAAACGGCCAAACAATAAATAACTATCGACCTCTATCCATAACAACAAACAACCTTCGAGCTTTATCATCATACCAAGTTTTACATTTACTTTTCTCTTTTCATTTCAACTACGCTAATTCAATTTTTGAGAATGCTACCTTAAGCTAAAACACTAAGAATTACTACGTCGCGTCGACAAATTCACGTCACGCGATTCCATCGCAAATCGTTAAGTTTACACGCAATTTTACGCTAAAACACCATGTCACATACCTTCTATGTCCTGTATGGGCTAAAACCTTAAGATAACTACTTTCAACGGTTACTTAAAAGCTATTACCGACCCTGTTAGGAAATAAGTAAGTAGAACCCTTAGAATTGCTTTTACTAACTATTATAATGAATAACTTTGGGCGTAAGATATCGATAAACACTTGACAGAAAAGTAATTTATCAATTTCGTTGGATATTATACTATTAATTATAATAACAGTCAAGACTCTGGCCATGACTTTCGTAAACATCTCGATATCTCCGACTATTAGGCTATTAATATATGGAAGGTAATTTAAAAAGGGATTAAGTCGAACCTTAAGCTAAAACTGGATGAACGAGGGATATAAGTATAAGTAAAAGGTGTTGAAGAATTAGCATCAGCCTCTTTAGACCTCATCCAACTTAAAGAATACCCTTAAAATCCACGTCTTAAGGAAAAGAGTATTAAGGAATCTTAACGTCTTTATACGCGATCCTGGAGATCTTTTCTTCAACCTTAGTTAAGTTAAGCCTTTTGACGCATTAACGATAAGGAACTTATTAAAATTTTAGGCAGATTAGCACCTTTACGTGGAAGCTTAAAGTATGCCTTTAGCAGTAGCAGGGCATATGAAGCAGCAACTACGAACGCGGCCAAGGGTATTAATGTAAAAGCTTTTCACCAGTCGATTGAATAAAATCGTTAAGTACTATAAAACTATTAATCGACTCCTACTCTTTAATACTGTAATCAAAATCATTAGGTACACTTAAAACTTTCCTACGATAGGTTTGCCTATAAACTTAAGCCTATTATAAATCCCACTATAGGACTTTACCCCTTGTGTAAGACGGCTAGCAATTCCCTTTAACAGCGTGCCTTGGCGGATTTATAACCTAAACTACTAATAAACGCTATAAATAAAAACTGGGATAATTATCGCAACCTGCTCCCTAAACATCTAAAAATAGATAATATTGATCTTTAACCTCTTCCCGACTTCGCTAAGATTTTAAAAAATGAAGAAAAATACCTAGAAAAGGATTACAACCTCCTCGATACAGAAACAATGACCTTTTTAACTATTTATAAATAAATATAGGTTCCTCCTTTTGTGTTTTACTTACTATTTTCCGAAATCCTTACAGAGCATGCTAAGGATTACTACCTAACTTTTTTATTACAAGTAAATACTTTTTGTGAAGTATGAAATAGTATAAAGAACCACATCGAACACGATGTCTACCATACCCAATACCATATAAATTAGGTTACTGCAAGGTAAACCACGATAATAGCAAAACAAAAAAGGAGAAAATTATGATGACTCAAGCACGTTAGCGGGTCAGGAAACAGGCCAGCATGCAGTTGAGCTACCGAGAACGTGAAGTCCAATACATCAGGTGGTGAACATCTCTTTGTCAGCACCAGATTAGGGATTCTTCTAGGGTTAGGGTTATCTAGATCACAAGTGCTCACTAAATCTCAGTGAGCACCAGTGAGCCTCAATGAGCACCGATGAGCCTCAGTGAGCAGCAGTAAGCCAGTACTGAAGATGGTATGAAGGTTATAGGATATAAGAACATGGTCAGCACCATATAGATAGTATTTACTTCATAGCTCTTTAGTTATCAATCTAAGTATTTAGTCTATATATCTGAATAGCCTAACGGCAAGTGATCATCCTACAGCACGAACAAACATCTTCTTGATATTGCACCTTTGTTACCTCTACTACCTTACTGCTAACATAAACCCCCTAACACCTTCTATTTACTCACGGGTATTTAGTGTGATCATTACAAAAATGCCAGTTGATATGTTTAAACAGATGCTTAACAAGTTATACTATGCTATTAAATAATAGATAAAGCCTATTATTTCGAAGCTATACTTTTAGAGTAGGTATGGGCAGCTGTTACGGATGTTAGCGAGTTTCAATACTCCTTATAACGCCTAGATACCACCTATGAAAACTCTTTAGCAAGTTACGTTTTTTGCTTACAACTGTAATAGTATGTATACTAAACTTTCTTAGTATATATCCCTAAGCCGACAAATTCCATAAAGTAGATACAAAAGACTTTACGATAGTTAATTACGTCAACCATAAGTATAGTTACGGGCGCACTTAACGCCTAAAGTCCGACTTATTGACATTAAACTAAAGAAAATAGCTACGTTAACACTATCAGAGCCAATATTCAAGCACAACTATTAAACTTAAGTATTATCGTCATGATAGTAGCAAAAAATATTGCATCAAAAAAAAGTTTAGTTATTAGTTTATTCGCAACCCCTATGTTAAGTGAAATGGAAAAAAATTTAATATATTATATAAAATACCCTACAACGTCTCAACAAGATCATTTGGATATATATCGATTTTATAGGTGACGAGTTGATTAATGGTAACGATGTCTTTAAGTAAATTAAGTTGTATAAAAATAATATTCCTAATACGGCTCAATAACTAGCCAACTATGTTTTTTTATACTGCTTGGACAGTAAATATCTTTTACTTCACCCTAACCAAACCTCTAACCCTTTACACACCTTTAACCTTCGAGATCGTTACGCGGACTACACATTTCAAGGTATTATGTCAGATATAAGGATAGTAGGGTACTTAATAGGGGTCTATTCGAAATATATAGTACTACGAAAGGAAAACACTACAGCCATTGAGATTAATCATTACGATACTAGCATAGCCAAATTCGGCTTTAGACCAGGCGAATAACTATCTTTAATAGGGATAATGGTTGTTAAAATTGTTATTAAGTCAATTAATTTTCACATCCTTTAATCTCTTACATTCTTTCTTTTTCGTTTGAAATACATAAACACTCTTAACATCAATGTTAATGTTAATGCTGACGAGCTGGTTAAAAACGACCAAAGGTTTCCCCTCGCCTTTAAGTAAGGGAACTTATAATTTCATCTTTAAGGTCTTAAAGTAACATTGTCAAACCTAATGGAGCCGAAGATATATTAATTACACTGGGGTTTTCATTGCCTAATTCTTATCAAGTTATACAAAGTTTTAAAGTTCGTAAAGAATGGAGATGTGAAGTACTTAGCCTTGAAGGCTACTAAAAGCTTTATAACTATTGTTAAATACATACTCAACTCCCCCGAAAATTTAAGTTTATACTAAAAGACGACAAGGAATTTAACTTCGAGGTTTTCATTAATATGATTTTCTTAGATAATATGCCTATGTTTTATATGCTTAACTTCGCAACTTCTTTTCACGAAGCTCATTTGATAAACTTCATTTCGGCAAAATATACGTGGGAATCGTGAAGAATGTTATAGATTAACACGTATTTACGCCCACCGGACATCTTCGTTTACAATACTATTACTTATTTTTCAGCAACTGAGTTTTAGGAAGATGATAAAATAATGGGTATTTAGTATAAATAAGTGCCTATAAAGGCCTATTAGATCGTTAAAAAGGTTAGAAAGGGATTTTACCTACTTCGCCGAGCGAATAATATCATTACGCTAGAGATTAAAAGCGTTACGGGTCCGGAGGCACAGATTTAAATAACAATGAAAATCCTAAATAATATTATATGCCTTAATGGCCTAGTACTAACGCTACTAGCTTTTGGAGCGTACCCATGTTGAAAGAGTAAATCTCCTCTATTCATAAGCACCTAAAAGTGACTTAAAGCCTATGGTAAAGCTTTAAAGGAATTAGATAAGGAATCGGAACATCGTCAGGTCAATGATTCCCTAAACATTAGAAACGGCCTTATAACAATCTATGTACTTACTTTACCATCACAAAGTGAAGTCCTAGTGTGGTAGAAGCCGGGAAAATGAAAAGGCTGATATAAAATAATAACTATCGTTCATTTTAAAATAATTATGAAAACTGATAACGATTCTATATTTTTCTGTACTACCTAGGTTAAGCTGTATATCAAGGTCAATAACGATAAAGATTTTTAAGTTAAGTGAACGAGTTAGTACAAAACTTTTCTACACGTTATTTATAAGCCAACAAACCGATGCCTGAGCGAACAACCACTAAAAATGAAAAATGTTAAAAAGGATAAATATATACCGGGTCGTATTTATAATACTATTTAGGTAAGCAGAAGAATGGGATAACGAAGACTTGGTATTAAAGCTTTGAGCACAAGGTATCATCAAAACCTCCGGCAAACATTTTAATGAAAACGAAAAATTTGAGACCAATGGCTTATTATTTCGAGGAATCGTATGATTCATATCGAAAGCAGACTTTAACCTTATAGAAATAAATATTATGATTTTGAAGTCGAATTTTTTTTATGAGATTAAATGTAAGATTACGGGGCGGCCGTACGAAAAATCATATCTAATCCTTGAATAATACGGTAAAAAATAAAAAAGCTAAATCTTTAGGTAATCGTGAACGATTTAAAAGATTAGCTAGCGTTTGGTGGCCGCTTTAGTATTAAATTTGCTAACTAAAACAAAAGTGAAGTTAACGTTTAATGGCCGCGATATAACGTAAACCTATACGTAATTAGCAACAGATTTACAGAATATCGTAGTATTGGAATTTTCATAAGAATTACAACTTACCTACTCTTTAATAATGGTAATACGATGTATTAAGGTTTTATACAGATCATCTAAAGTAAGTGTTTATTAGTTTCTAACCTATTAGTCGTGTGTTAAATGAAGGTTGGAAATGAAATCTTTAATGTATGACCTGTACTCACTGGTAAATTAAATAAGGGATTTCGGAAAAACTGGTATACAAACTGATGATATCCTTTTTGTTTAATTGGTTAGCTTTATAAAATTGAAATAGTAAGTGATTTAGGACTTCAAAATCTAAGATTAAAAACTGGTTTTGACTATGATGGAGGGTAATTAATTTAACTTTAACGAATCGTTAATCTGAATATTTAGTATTAACACCGGCCTTGATTTTCATTAAACGAGCTTAGGTATTAACTTGGCTATGATCGATAAGATAAACTTATTCCAGGCCTAACAGTACCTGAAATAACGTGCACATGGCAGCTATATTACTACTTTATGATTTCTAGTAGTTTTTCATAACCTTTTCATCACAACACAAATACAAGCTCTAATAGATAACAACTTTGACAGGCTTAATGAAAGGATTAAGTATCAATTGTAGAATTGAAACTAAGGGTTTAATATAGTCTTAATAAACCTGTCGAAGGCTAAGTTAATAAACTTGACGAATAGGTTTGTTATAAATAACACCTATTTTTCTATATAAATAGACTTCTTAATAACCCTCATGAATAAAGATTAGCATAAAATCCAATTTAATATTATCAGAAGCCTAATCAACTAAACCTTTGTCAAATATGAGAGTATTACACGAAACGTGTTGGCTTCGGAGATCTACGGTATAATGGCAAGCTTTAATATTGGTATAATATTATGGGAAACCCTTAACGTTATTACCATACAACTGAGGATTTATTCCATCCCAGTGGTAATTTATATCGACTTGAGGAGCCTGTTATAATTCCTTTCGAAAATTGGAACAACTAGTAAAAAAATATTGATAATGAACCTATTGGCATTTTGTGAAGCTTACGAAGGGAGTGAAATTAAGAAACTCCTGTAGATAAATGGTAAAAACAATTTTACTAATACTGTATCGAAGGTATCACTGAATGAAGCTATTGAAAGGTTTGTAAATAGCAATAGGATAACTACACGTATAAAGGGTTACGTTAATAGATCGCTCGGAAATCATAAATTACGTAACGGTGGTTAGTGATGTACTCATAAACTGGAAAACTGCTAGGGGATTTACGAGATTAATTCGGTTGATTAATACAGCTAATATGAAGGATTGTAGTGGGTTGTAGCATAAAACTCTTTTATAGGAGTCGATAAAGTTTGACGTCGGAGCCGTGAGGCAATTAACGGTAAGTGAGGTTAATTTGTATATAAACGGGTGCAATTCGATTTAAAGATTAATTTCAATGAATGGAGCTTTGGCCAGTTAACGAGGTTGCAGTTTAGTGTTTTCCGAAAAAGATTGGTTAACTACACTTGCGTGCACGTACAAACTAAAAAGCCTCCAGTATTTGAATAGTAGTATTTGTAGTGCAGTTGGACAACTTTACTTATAGTAAAGTTAGCTATACTGATTGTAATTTAATTGTATTGTTTTTTTTAGCCTACTGTATTTGATTGCACGTTTATTATAGTATGGTCCTACTTTAAAAAAGGGTACAGACCAATTAATTAGCCATACAAATTACTCCTAAGACAAGCTAACGGTTTTCCAAACCTAATACAATACATCAACTATTTTAGTACGCAATATTACTGTTATTTCAACCAATCAAAACAATGACGTTGCAATGTCTAAAGCTCTACCAATATTGAGGCTATTAAAAGGGATATTATACGTTACGCTCTAACCATAAAGAGAGTAACCAAAGTCAAAACAAATTTCAAAAGCTAAATCGAAAGGTACAAAGTTAGGATTGTAATTAAAGAATTTAAGCAAAGTTATAGTATTAATTACATTGAAATATTTGTTAATGTAGCAAAGTCTTACACGTGGGAAATTCTTTTTATACTTGTTACTTTTTATGGATGGAAAATCGACCAAATCGTCATCGACTCGGCTTTTCTGAACGAGGAACAAAAAAAACTGGTATGAATGGAGATTCCAGATACTATTAGAAGCTATTTATTGGAATATTTAAATGAAAATATTATAAGTTTTAATATTATTGTTAACTAAATCTTTTAATTACTTACTTTACTTTATTGCATTAAATGAACTTTAACATAATTGTTAATATTTAAAAAAAAAAAATATCATCAAGTTTTAAAAAAAAATTAATGAAGCGGTATATATTAATTTTCGCAGTTAACTTATTGTATATATTTACGGTAATAACTTCATAATGATAGTCCTTGACCCAAACGCCAATAAGACCTTCAAGATACATATTGGAAAGTGATTTACATATAAAGGCCTGAGAAAGGCAGAATATTTTTAAGTGGTGTGTATCTTAAGGAATAGGAACGTAGGTACAATTATATTAATATAAGATATACACATCTAAAAGGTATTGGATTTAACGCTAAATAACCTAAAAAAAAATACAGTCTACATCCACATTACTACCAGATCCCCCGTCTATACCATTTCATTTGAGAATCAAGTTGATATTTTACAAATTAAAAAGTATTAGTTCAATGTGGGGGCTTTTAGCTACATATTGTGCCAAACTAGGCCGGATATCGCCTTCTTTATATTAGTACTTTCATTTTCGTATTATAATTCTTTATATTGATGTTGGTAAGGTCTCCAGCGTATAAGGTTAACTTGAACTAAGGTCTTTGAAGAGTAATTAGAATGATTGGTATTGTAGTATAAAAGATGATCATCATCCAAGAAAAAACATCCAGAGGTGTACGCCCCGGGTGAGAGCTTATAAGCCCTCCACCCAGAGCGTATTACTTTAGAATACCTCTTCTAAACCGATCCACGTATTTCCGTCGGTCTTGAATAGGCATTTCAGACCGATCTATGTATAATTCACTTTACGTTTTACAAGAGTGCAGCTTGCAACGTAACATGTTACCATAAACCCTGCATGAGTGTGCCCTGTAATACAGTGCACTTTTACTTAACCTATGTTTATTATCTATAAAGGTATATAGTAATATCCACACAGTTAATCTTTTCTTTTTTCCCTTATTCACTTCGTACCTTTATCATAGTAATATTGATATTATTATAATATGAATTAGAAAAGATCCAAGTTAATAGTTTCTGCAGTAATAGTGTTATTATAGTATTAATTACGAAAGGTTCAAATTGATAAGTTCAGTTAATATTAGCAAATCTAGCCGAGGTGATAATTATAATTCGGGTTTGATTCGTATAGTTAAATAGGGGCGACATAGTTAGTAATAACGCTTTTCGTAATTTTTAACGGAGGTAGTTGCGTAATGGTAATTATGTAAGGGTAATCATGTGGGTATAATTACGTAATTAAGTAATAGGTTAGTATAAAAAGGTACATTTTTATCGGTCTAGGAAAAACTTCCTTTCGTTTTCTTTTAAAGGTACGTAGTTTAAGCAAATAAAAGTCCACAATTTTAATCTAACTTTTATCCTCATTAAATCAACCAAGTTGTATCACCTCCTTACTTCTATTTCTTCAAGTTAAGACAAGCCGTTTCTATGGTTATATTACTTGACTATTACCTATTACCCACCTTTCTAAACAGATACCGCGTAAAAATCGGACCTTAAGGCGCCATCTAACGCGTGAGCAGCGGCGCATTGCCGCCTCCGCCGCCGCCGCCTCTACCGCCGCCGCCTACAGTAACACCATTACCAGCAGCATTGTCTCGCACTTTTCAGGCTTTATTTCCTCCATATCCGCTACGCCGCCCGCCTCCACTACTCCACTCGCCGCCACGCCGCCTAGCCTCATCGCTTCCACGTCGTCCAGCCCCACCACCGCCTCCACCTCTCCCCCCTCATCCCCCTTTTCTCTCCCCCCCGTTCCCAACTTCTAAAAAGAGGAGCGGGGGAATCCTAAGGTTATATACCTTACCCTCTCCCTACGGTTAAAAACCTTATTACCCATAAGGGCCCTTTTATGCTGTAAACGTAGCTTAGTGTAATTACGATAAGGTATGCATATTTTAAGTTCATTTATATGTAAACCTTTAACCTTTCCCTATAAATAAGAAACACAAGATGGATCTTTTCCGCCTCTTTCAACTTCTTATCGTTCGGGTGCTTTATAAGGCTTTTTAACGCATGAAACGTTAAATCTGCGTACTCGGATCCATAATCCTAAGCCATTATTAAATACGCTTTATGTATCGTATGTCGCGATCGCGGCCGCGGGTAGGTTTATTAACAATTACTACGAAGACGGGTGTCTCTCGGTTCTTTATTACCGTTACAAACGGATTAACAATTCGTACGCCCCCGTTCCGGCGATTTTAGGGTCGTAGACCGAAGCCGTGTTACGCGTTTACAGGCTCCATAGTTAGTTTAACCGAATTTTCAAAAAATCCTTCAATAAAAATACACCGTTTAGTATGATACAAAAGAAATAATCGTTATAAAAAACAAAAACAATCCAATATTAATTAATAATAAACGTTAACCAACGGACTAGGTAAACGGCAGCCGCTATCGCTGCTTAAAAACGGAGTGTATATATATATTACGCAAGAGAATTCGATGATGTTATCGCACGTCTTCGCAAAAAGGGTAATTCTTCCCTTACACCTTCACCTAAGGGTATAACCAATAATGTATAAGGTCATATCTTCGTCAACGTTAGCATTATCGTTAGCAGTAATGGCGGTAGCGCTGATACAAAAGGCGAGAACGACGGGGACAACAGTAAGGTCAAAATGCCTTCACTCTTAGCGTTTAAAAGTAAAGAAAATACTCCTGGGCCGTGCCGACGTTACCGGCTATAATATGGTATGTTATATATTAATTTTATAGATTTTCATAAACCCATTATTTGAGGTAATAAACGTAACCTGGAATATAAAATGAAAGAGGTAATATACTAGACTCGGTACAATGTTGTAAAACTAAATAAAAAGCAAAACAAAATCCGGTATTGGTACGAATAGTCATATTTAATAAAAGTAAAATAGGAGATCGGCGCGAATAGTCCGTTTAAATAGAGGCAAAACGTAAATCGATGCAAAAGTAATTGATAAGCCGATTCGAGTTAACGAAAATTAGTATGGCGTGGCAGCTTATTAAGGTCGTAAAACCCTTTTCATAACCCTAATAAATAGCGTAATTATAAATATAACAATTTCTAGTTCGAAGTTCGGTGTAACCATTATTATTGCATTTGCTGGGTTTAACTTGTTATTAATTTATCTGGTCTTTTCGATTTCGCGTCGTTCATACGATTTGAGTAATACCATAATATCGATCATTCACCGTTCTTCATTTATAATACCTAACTTAATCAGGAACTTATGAAGCGAAAAGAAGTCAGTGCAAACGATGAAAGAAGAAGGGCGAAAGCTAACGTTAAAAATAATTATTCGGATTATTATTACTATAATAATACCTAAATCAAAAATTCCAATTATACTATAGATTTCGAAAGCTAGGACGCTTTTCGTAACCTTTTCAAATTTTGTATACCTTTAAAATAAAATGTTTCTTTTTAGCGTAAACCCTTTTCGGGTTGATATTGCGGTACCGTTAATTAGGACGAAACCGATTTATATACTATAGTCGTCATTATTAAAAAAAAAGCCGTTAGAAAAAACGAATAACTTCACAATACTCATATTTAAAGATACGAATTATAATCTGCGTTTCGGATTATATATTTTCCAAGAAACTTGTTTGTTAAGCTCCTTATACATATCATCCGTCGGGTCGGTTTAAAATTATTCGACTACCGAAATGTTAAATGCCGCCTTTGGCTATGTTATAAAAGCAATCCAAATGCCACGTATACGTTCACATTTGTATTCGTTGGCTCGTCTTAATTCATTCTAAACGATAAAGGCAACTTGATCTAATTACACTTTTTACGCAAAGTTTGAAGTACCGTCTCGAAGGGCAATAATAACGCTATTAAAATCTATTACATAATTTTCTGTTAGGTATGTTTTAGTTTTAACGTTTGAACCGGTTTTCAAAAATTTCCTCTATTTCAATACGGAAAACGAGGAGTTATATAACGTTAAGATATTGTCTGTTAACATACCCATTAATACAAAGCCCTCCGAACGGACCGTTAATACTAATAGGCATAGGTCGAAAGTAAAGCTAGTTATTTCGAATTGGTTTCATAATGTTTTCAATAAGTGTTATACCAGTAAATATCGGCTTTAACTAGGCCGTAAATTGGGTTTATAATACGTAAAATTCTATTGAATAAGTGATGTTATTTAATGTATTTAAGTATATCAGCGGAAATTCGTCGTTTGAACTTTTTTTAAAATTAGGTATAAGATTACATTATATTTCGAAGTTTAAAATACGAGTTATATAAATCGTTCAAAAAGCTAACGAACATAAAACTTAAATGATAGTTAACTCGTTCTAACGTGGACAACCAAGTTACATCATTATTTTTACCTTCATCGCTATATCTCTTTATAATTAGGCGGGTTTTTTCGTAAGGTTTTCCAGTGTTATTTTTAACTTCGTAAACTAAGCGGGTTCCAAAAATACTATATATATCGTAAAAGACTAAATTGAAATGTTTAAAATGAAATACGCCCTAGTCGATTGGTGCTAAGATTTCTATTTAGTTAGATTATACGAATAGGGTACCTGAATTGGTAATAATGTTCTCACGGCGAAGCTTTAGACTAAGCTTGCGGTTTGATATTTCTTTTTACGTAATAAAAAAGTCGGTAGTAAAGTTTTTAAAGTGTTTTTTGGTTTTCGAGTCGAAAGGGCGCTTTTAACGGGGAGGAGTTAACAGGGTTGATATAAAAAGGTTTCTTTTATATAGCGTAATCGGCTTGAATTCGCGTTTTAGAAGTAAAGATAAAATAGGATTCAGTTTAAATTCGTCGTTTTAGGTAATCTTTTATAATCGGTTTTACTAGTTTTACGGTTTCAGGCCGTGACTTCTTACTTTTTTCTTATACTTGTGTATTATTAATTATCGAAATGAATTCGTCCCGTTTGGTAAGTTAACGAGGATATTATAGCCTCTAAATCCGATAATCCTCAATGGCCAGTCCACCTATTCTTTGTTTTCCAACCCAAAACTTCAAATTATAATAGTAAATCCAAAACTTCAGTTTTACGTGGGACATTCCTTCTAACTAACGTTCTAAATACATTGTTTTTTATTTATAGTCAATGAAATGTCGCCATATCTTTGGCTATATTATTAGCCCTTTATATTATGGATAATAATGAGGCTGAGTTCATATGGATCTTCGGGTAAGTATTAAAGATAAGGTGCGTTGGAATAAGCCTATTTATACCAAAAGTGTTATTAACGGCGTTAACCATTAGTTAAAAAATGAATTCCTTGGAATTAACACCTTCTAATTTTTATGAAAATACCATATACGCTTTTTTTAATAGTTTATAATATTGTTTACACTTTTCAATACATTTTAGGGATTCTACTAGGATTTATTTACATTCGTTATCGACTCTTTAACACTTTGTACATTACTAGGTAAAATTAAAAGTCGTGTCGGCGTTGTATATAATTCATTTTAAAGGCCTAAGGTAAACGTTTAACCAATGACTAGGTAAAACGTCTTAGTAGTTTAAAATAAAATCATTTCGTATAAATTTGGTGACCTAAAATAATGTTGCCGAATACATGAAGTAAAGAACCGTTTAACGTTTCAGATATATAATACTAATTTCTATTTCGTAATTAAAGTCTAAATTGTTTTGAAGGCAGAATTTCAACCGTATTGGGGCCTGTAAATAAATTTAATACTTGTAACAGACCTTTTCGATAACCTTAAGTATATGTTTCCCTATATTTGTATGGCCTACGGCGTAAAGAAAACGTAAAAGGCGTTTTATAATTAGGTGTCCTAATCGTCGGTGTAAAGCCCGGAATTCTGGCCAAGTTAAATAAATAACCTTAATTATACGTGTTTCCCGGAAAACCCACAAGTAGCCGAATTTAAGTTGGAGCGGTACAAATAAGCTACTTAAGGCGCGAATAAATCAATTAATCGTATTCCTGATCTTAATTCCGAACTTATATACGTTAGTTAATAAAAGTAGAAGTGATGTTCTAAAATCTATTATGTGAAATTTAATCGGTTCAAAACGCGTATTTTCAACGATCGTTCCGAGCGATATCGTTTTACCTTTATTAAAAAAATATTTTAGGTATTTTTCTATTCGGTTTAGCCGAAACATCGAAAATTTCGCCGTAAATACGTCAAATTGTCGTTTCCCGGTCGTCGAAATTTCAACTACGTTAATATTAGTTATAATACCCTAGAACCTGGTTTCGTATCTGTTTAAAAGGGTAAATTACAATGCTATGTAGACGTTAAACATTTTGTTTACGTAATATCAATCTATAATATGTATAAAGAAGGTATCTTAAAGGCCGTTAAAGATATGTTTTGCGTTTTTATCATCGTAGGCTCATAAGTAAGTATTATTTTATTTAGGGTTTTTTTTTCCGGATATGACTTTGTAAAGTTATACGTCGAATTCGTTATTTATATTTTCGCATTCGGCTATATTTCTTTAAAAATGAGCTTTTATCCGATCTTTAAAATTACACGCGGCTGAAATTATGGTTTAATCCGAATTGACTAGTAAGTGAAGTGGTTTGTAAATTAATAACCGATTTTTTCGTATAAAATACACTACTTTGGGAAACCTATAGGATTCCATATGTTCTTACGTATTTACTTTAGTTTCGATTCGTTTCTTCCGTTTTCAAACTATCGTTACTTTCTTTTTTCACCAGATTTTGTTTTAATACCTGTATTTTAGGCGTTCGTTTTACCTCGGATAAACCTTAAATCTTAGTTTAAAATATGGTAAACTATCTTCACGAGGTTTATTTTGGTAATTTAGGCTTCGCCTCTAGTTTTATAAAGTATAAATACTAATCTGAAGCTCGTTCATCTGAGTATTGAGATTTTGAAAAATGGTTCAAAATTTATACAAAAGGCCTTTAAATCCTTTTTTTGTTTAAAAATTATAAGGTTGAAATCCGGATTTTTACGATAGGTCTTTATTACTGCTTGAATCAATAGTTTGTCGCCTTTGTATTTCGGTCCGAAGGTTGTCTGGCATTTCCAAAACTTTTCTAATAAGGCTGTAAAGATTTCCTATGAGTTTTTATCGGCGTTTTCTTATTAGTTTCTCACGGATTCTAAAGTCGTATCGGTCCAATCCCTATCATAAAGTTTACTCTTTCTTTCCGTATCGAAGTAAAATTTTAGGCGGTTGTAATACTTTATAAAGGGGTTTAATTAAATGAAGTGATATATATACTACTCCTTAGCTTGTCCAGAAAATATACTAAGTAAAATAATATGGAAATGGGATAGCTTATTATCTAATCTTTTACACCTGTTAAACATTCCGCGTATTTAGTTTTTAAATACATCGTACGGTTTTCCGTTGTATTTATTATCCTTATCTTATAATCTTGTAAAGTTAGTTAACTTTAAAGGGTTGCGCTTATCCATAGGAAAGCGATATGGTAGGAGATCGTGGTAAGGGTTGTGGTTAATAGGCATCGGTTCATACGGAACGTATTGGCGTTTTACGCAGTTTATCATTTCCTAGATAGGGTTATTACCTATATTTCGGCCGAATATCGTTTTCCGGGGCGGGTTATCTTTTACGTTTCGGCTGATCCTATCATAGCCGATCGGGATGTTTCTGGCGTTCGGGGTATGTTTTTGTTTTTGACATCGGTTCAATGTCGTGTTCCAGGGAGGTTGTGTGTTTGACCATCGTTGTAAACGATCGTTACGATGCCTCCTTTACTTCCGTCGATTCCTCCAGTGTTATTTCTGTTCTTTGGCGGAAGTAAAGTGTTTTTAAACGCCGTATATTAACCTATGGTGGCTTTTTATAACCCCGGCCTATAACTTAAACAGGCGTTTCTAACGCTTCCTTAGGTAATGTCCTTTTACAAAATTTCCATCTTTTACTTTATCGTCCCTCTACTTCAGCATTTGTATTAGATGGCATGTTATATATAAGGATTTTATAATACAGCTATTTCTTTTACCGGGTATATCAATATCTTTACTTTATAATTGTTTTCGCAGGATTTGTTTAATTATACCATCCATTATTCTTTATAAATCTAGTTACCAGTCCGCAAAGACTTTCTTAAAATCTTTGAATAAGTCCTGTCCTTTAATTTCACCACTACAATAGTTGAAAATTCTATTCGTAATATAAGTATTTACCCGTATAAGGTTCCAAATGTTTTACTAATACCCTCGATATTGTTATCCAAAAGGTTGAGTTTTGAATGTTTGAGGATGTTATTACGAAACGGCGTGTATATAAAGAGGTAATTTATATATTTGTTAACCTTTATCAGGTCAATTATTAATACAGCTATTATATGTTCATAAGGGGTAACTTATATATAGTTTAAAGTCATATAAATTTAAAGGTAGTTTCGTAAATGTGAAGTATATTAAGTAAATAAAGCGGTCGGTATAAAACTTATTAACGTTTTTTAATATAAATGAATTTCAAATGATGCGTAAATAAGGCGTCATTACAAATAAGTTAAACTCTAAACTTAGTTTTTAATAGCTTGAATCACGTTATAATAGTCGAGAAATAAGAAAAATTTAAAACTTTAAATATACTAAATATAAAATATATAAAACGAACATGAGAAAGTAGGCAAGCTAAAGAGAATGTAATTATATAATCCGATATTTAGTAGTTGGTCCGTATTAACATACCATAATAGAACTTGGTAAAGGGATCAGTTGATTGCTTAACGTGTAACCGATGTTTCTTAAACGTTGGGTTTAGTTATTTATATATGACTGATTTTGGTAGGGCGATTGGTATAGATTGTTGAAAATCGGATGGCTCCTAGCAAAAGGTTCCCAAACTTGGTGGTTTAGGCTTGCCTAGCCTAATTCTTAATAGGAAACCGTTTAAAAAGAGCCCGGGTTTTTCGTTTAAAACGCCAATAAAAGTTGGCGGTTAACAGAACCGGGCTATTTTTCTCAAAGTTACTCCGGATCTTATAGTTTTGTAGCGCTTCGGGTTTCTCGGCGTTCCCGCGTAATTCAACACTCCCGTATGGTTTTTATAAGTTGCAATATTAAAGCACAGGCAGTTGAAACCGCTACAATATCCCGTTATAGGTATTTAACTTATATTTATCTCTTTTTTCCTTGACTATTTGTAGTCGACCTAATCAGCTATTAATTGATATCGGTAAGGTCTTAAACCTATAAGATTAAAGTGAACTAAGGCTTTTAAAAAGTAATTAAAATAATTGGTATTGTAGTATAAAAGATAATAATTATTCAAAAAGAAGTATCCAGAGGTGTACACCCCAGGTAAGGGCTTATAAGCCCTTTGCTCAAAACTTAATACTCTGGAATACTTCTTCTAGACCGATCCTCGCATTGCCGTCGGTCTGGAATAGTCATTCCAAACCGATCTATGCATGATGCACTTTGCATCTTGCAAGAGTGCAACCTGCAACGTGATATGCTACCGTGCACCCTGCAGCAGTATACCTTGAAATACGGTGAACTGTTACTTGACCTATGTATACTATCTGGGAGGGTATATAGTAATATTCATAATTGAAATATCACATTTTCTGTTACTCCTATAGATAATTTTGATAGTATAAGAAGTATAAACTACAAATAAGTGGTGAAGAACTATTAGCAAGTCCATATTTAAACGCTACAAACTTCAGTTAAAATTTCTTCAAAGATATACAAAAATATTCAATCAACAGCTAATACGATTCCGACTAAAAGGGGAACAAGGCTATTGAAAAGTATACCCATAAATACACAGTTTAAATCGTCAATAGTACGGTTAAATGGATATTTAAAGGGGTATTCAAAGTGTGACTATTTTTTGTAAATATTAAAAGAATAACAGTGATAAGAGTTATTTAAAACACCCTATAGATAAGAAACGTATTTATGAAGTTACGTATTCATATTATTGTTATGATATACTATAATGATAAGGGGGATATGAAGTTGTTTAGGCTCTCTAAGTATTACCAACGTAATTAATATATACTACCTAGAAAACATTCTATGAGGGATGAAGTGAAGTGTGGTACTAAATAAATTAAGTTGGTGGTTTCTTATGAACAACTGGATAATAGGTTCATGAAGCTATTACTAAGAGTAATACACGAAGTAATGATATAATGGCTTAGCTTATTTGACTTAGATTTAAATTAAAATGACGTTTCATAAAGCATTATATTTCAATTTACTTATAATATTATACGTATAAAATATTAAAGTGGTTTCAATATAAAAATAGAATATTGAAATAAAATATTAACGAGATTATCGGTTTAAATCGGATTATACACGTTTTTTTACTCTTTACATATACGGATTTTATTTTTTTCAGCACTATAATTCATTTATCTTACTCCTCATCTTTGGTTATTAATTTTTTTCCCTACTATTTTTGTCTTTAAAGTTCATAATATCTTTTATAGTAATATATTAAAATATAGAATAGGTACAATATGTAGAACTTAACCTAACAATAAGACTAATAAAGCCAATTAATACTTGATACAAACTTCAAGTTCTCAATCCCTTAATACCAAAGGATTCAGAATTCACCAAAGTTATAAATATTTCCACCAGAATTAGTGTTTTATCAATAGTAGTACTAGTATTAACTAGTATGAAGGATTAGCCAGGAGATGTTGCCTAGGCTAGTAACTACTAGTACGGAGGAACTAGTATTTACTTGTATACACTATCATTGACTAGTACAGGAATCTAGACCTTGATCGAGATCCTTATGAGAATATGTTTGATCATATATCAAAGTCCTTCATGTAGATTCTGGAATATTTGAATCTACAAGCCTACACAATATTCTCCTGTGCAGTACCTTCAACACTCATCAGCAAGATCATCAGCATAAATAGCTTGAATTTCTTGCTCAGCTTTAGCCCTACGGGCTTCACGAGCTTCTTTTCTTCCTTTCCTTAACCAAGCTTCAGAGTCCAAAGCCCCTGAAGCAACGGGATTAGCACTAGAGCATAGGAATGGAATGTATGGGGATTCAGCTGGAGCAGAGGAGCCTGTGGGCTTTGAGGAACCGGAAACAATAACAGTCCTCTGTGAAGGAGGATCATCATCACTGTTACTACCATAAGACAGCCTTAGTGGCGGAATCAAGCCGCGTTCTGGGGATGCTTATGGGGAATCTTCACAGGTATCTCTTTATTAGTACGACTGTGACTTACTGTTTATTAAATCAGTTACTTCCTTCTACACAGATCAAAATATCCACTTCTTCTGGACCATCTGATACCTTTTAAGATTCCCTATTAGCATCTCTATAACGCGGCTTGTTTCCGCCACCAGAGCTGTCTTACGTCAGTACCAGTGATTATGGTCTTTCTTCATAGAAGACTGTTATTGCTTCTGGTCTCTCAAGCTCCATAGGTTCCTTGACTCTGGATAAATCCGTATCCCTTCGATTCCTACGCTCTAAAGCTACTTTCTTTGTTTCAGTGGATTGAAAACCTAAAGATTTTTTAACGAATGGTAGGGAAAAAATCGTGAAGCCCGTTGTACTAAAGCTGAGAAAGAAATTCAAGCTATCAATGATGATGATCTAGTTGATTAAAAGTCAGGACTCGTGCTAAAGCCAACAGTTTCCTCGACCTTCCAGAATTAGTAAGGCTTAAGTTGGCTGTCGAATTATACGAAATACTTTCAACTAAGTTTAAGAAACGCCTAAAAGAACTAAAGAAACCAGAACTATCTAAAGCGATAGGCATTATCATACCAGTAAAAAAAGAGAAGATAAATATTAAAAAACACTTTTTGAAGCTAAATAAAGGAAACAACTTGCAAAACCTAAGTTATAATTACTAAAAAAAAAACTTTAAAAGGTTAACCTTTACAAACACAAATGTTCGCCTAATAGCTATCAAGGGCTTTTGTTAGAATAGTATTACATGCAGTGCAGTAGATCAACTTTACTTACAGTAAAGTTGACTATACTGAACTGTAAGTTGAGTGTATTGCGTTAAGCAGACTTACCATATTGGGTGTAAGTCGAGTGTAGTACTCTGTACTTCACTCTAGGGCACGGGCCAAGCACTTAGCTATACAAATTACAGTGTAGACCGGCTAGCGGTCTGTCAAACCTAGAATAATACATCCACCATCTGACCACGCAATACTACTATTAATTCAACCAATAGAATCGACAACGTTGCAATGTCTAAGGACTACCAACAGCTGTACAATTAACAATAACTATTTTGAAATCTTAAAGGGTGTCTTTTCAATCAAGATATATACAATGTTTATGAATTTAACGTACATTTACTTATTTATGCCTATCGACTATAGTCTTACAAGGACTTTCAAAATTATATGTACACAAATCTGGGCCCATAGGGTAAGCACTTCTTGTATTACTTTAGACCTTTTAACAGTTATCGTAGGTATTAAGGACATATATAAGGCCTTATTAAACTTGATTAGTATATGCTAAGATATCGTATCGTTCCATTATGAAAAACTTCTTAATGAACTTCGTTTCCTTCACCGTTTACATTATTCAGTCCTAGTTCTCTTTATAACACCGTATTTAAATACTTAAAAAAAACATTGATATACTAAGGTTGATAGGTTAAAAATATTAATTATTTCGTATAATTTTTGACCTATATTGAACTTGAGTTTCCGGTCAAAAAAGTCCGTATACGAAGTAAATTACGGGAAACCGTCCATTCAATACTCCGTAAACTATAATCAGACTTCTGCGACGAAAACAGGCATTAAAGAGTGGAAAAAAACCTTAAATTCCATCTTTTAAAGAAAACCGAAAACGAGTCACTTGTTAACCGTGATATCCGCATGAGTTAATTAAAAAAAAAACCCTTACAGGCTTTTATAATAACTACCCGGCAGACGCTTATTAGGCGTTATATCGAAATCTACGGAATTGTAATAATAGTAAAAATATTTGCGAGAAAAAAAAGCGAACGCTATTATAATCAACAACGGTAAAGTAAAATATCACTATCACTTATAACATGATAACTTTGTAGTACTACTAATATTGGTTACGTAATTGGATATACAATTTGATTAGTGTATTACATAAGATCCTATACAATACCCTAAAATAAAGAATCTTGACCACTCAAATACCGAATCTTACACGGGTATATTCGCTTTAAGATATCAAGTTTCAACGTTGAAGTATCTACATTCAAGGTTAAAGACTCTAATTTTTAGGTCAATCCGGTATAACGACCAATCAAAGGCCGTATCAAATGCGGGTATTACCGCAATACAAGCCCCACTTTCAACGTCGAATCTTCGAAACTTAACGTTCAATCTTAAATCTTTTCCGTTTTTTTCCATGTCACATTATTGTGTTACAATCAATAAACTCCAGTTTCGAGAAATTATTAGAGCTGATTCAGCCTCATATTGCCATTTTTCAACAACAATAAATGGTTCTCACATCTAGAAATGCAAGGTGAAAACTACCCCGGATTACGAACAATGGGTAGCGTCATTCAGCCTACTGGTAAAAGATTGGTTTAGATATCGGTCATGTTTGAAAAATATCACAGTTACAATACCCTGAATTTCCACAACTGTTTTTATTACCTTGAGTTCATTATGAACCTGATTAGTTTATCAGAGCTTTACAGCTTGGGTATCAGAGTCATGAGTTTATTGTTGGTTGACTTAAAATCCGAGAATATAGTTTCTACCATTATTAGCGACGACACCATCATTAAAGCCTACAAAATATCTCCTTTTGAAGTACTTTCAACAAGGTACTGCATAAGATATTTTGTAGGCTTTTAGATTAAAATATTCTAGAATCAACATATAGAACTTTGATATTTAATCAAACATATCATCATAGGTATTTCGATTAGAATCGAGATTCCTATAATAGTCAATACTAGTGTATACTAGTAAATACCAATCTAGGCAGCATTTCCGTGCTAGTTCTCCGAATTAATGAATTCTAGTACTCGTAAAAGTAAAATATAAGTATAGATGAAGATATTCATAACTCCAGTAAATTATTGATCCTTTTTTGTGCAGTGGTTTAGTATTTAAAGTTTGTACCAAATACTTACCATCTTTATTAGCTCTATTTTTGATTTGTGTGCTGTGTCACTATATCTATTATATATTTTAACACACACTTGTAAATGGTAATATTGATTGAAAGAAGAACGAAAGAAGGAAAAAAAAAACAAGAGTAAAGAGTCAAGTAAAGAAAGTGTAGTGCGAAGGAAAGAAGAATCCGTAAATGCAAAAATATAAGAGACATATATAATCCGATTGAAACCAATGACCCTTTTAGGATCTCTTTTGTCAATATCCCAAGTTTGTATCAAAACCACTTTGATATTTTATATCTACTATAAAATAAGGTAATTTAAGTAAAAATCAGTATGAACTATCCATTTAATTTAAATCAAGGTTGACAAAGCCAAGCCATTATATCTTTACTTTTTGTTTTACCTTTACTAATAGCTTTATTAACCTATAATCCAGTTGTTGTTTTTTATTAGAAACCCGCTTAATTTATAAAGTATCACACTTCACTTCATACCTTATAAAATGTTTCTCAAGGGGTATATGTTAAGTACGTTGGTAATACTTAAGGTTTCTCAACAACTTAATAGCTCTCTTATAATTATATTATATTGTAACGATAATAGGAATACGAAACTTTATGAATAAGTTTCTTATCCATAGGGTGCTTTGAATAACCCTTATCACTGCTATTTTTTGACGAAGGTATAGACTTAATTTTTATGCGTGGATAGGCTTGAAATACCAATAAAGTGAATATAAGTCTGTTAAGGCGAATAATATTGTTAAGGCTTTTTACCTATATTCAAAGCTTTGTTTTCTAACTAGTAAAGTTTTCGATTTACAGTATAAAAGTATTGTAAGCCTTTTATTAAAGGGTATACATCCTTTCGACCTTACCAAATCCTTAGTAAACCTTAACGAAACCCTGTTTAAATTTAATCCCTATCGAATTGGTGGTAGCGTGTGGCTTTATCGTAATAAAGTTAATTCCGACGACGTAAACTTTTACTTTTTGTAGCCTAAGGTACGTTTTAATATATAAAACATGTAATATCTTTTAGGTTTCCTTCATTGTAATTGTTATAAGGAACTTAACGCCGTAAAAAGCCGTAATTTAGTTTAAAACATGGAGTATTAGCTTGTCACTTAAGTAAAGAATGTTCACAGAAACTTTGAAGTTAAAGTTCGATTTTTTTTGCGCGTGAATTTAAATCGAAAGGGAGTTTAAGAGTACGTTTGATAATAATAATAAAGTTCTTTAATTTCTTTTAAGGTTAGAAGGTCCATATCTTTGTCATTAACTGATCTTAAAACCTTATAAAGCCCATTCATCGTCAGATAGTTCAACTTTCGATATAGTTAACAAATTTCCGCCTTCTTGAGGTTTCACATCACTACTTTTACCCTTTAATGATGAAACTAAATGTTCCTTTATTTAAGGCTAAGTGGGAACCTTTTATCTTTTTTAACTTCTATTAATTCATTAGTGTAAACGTTATATTTAACGTCGAGGTACTTTATACTATAGGGTAAAGAAGAAAGGTGGTAAGGAATTTTAAAATGTGAAAAATAATTAGGCTAATAATAGTTTTTACCGTCGTCAATCCCAATAAAGATAACCCTTTTCCCGGGCCAAAGTTAACCTTAGATGTACCTACATCCATATGGTTAAGTTTCGTAGCCATATTAGTATCCATTCGTAATACTACGTATTATGAATAGCCTTTTATTAAGTATCATACCGCCCCCATATCTGGCATAATCCCTGAAAATCCTACTTCGAATAACTATTTTAAATGATAAATAGGTGTGTAAGGCTAGGATCTTTATCGTTATGTCGGCGATAAGAGTTTTTACTTGTAAGGCGGTATAAGAAAGCATGATCAACGAGTTATTACGTTGTCTTGATACTATTTTTCATTCCATTATTTTCGTGCCAACCGATGCCCTCAGGCTTGTTTTCCTCCTCTTGAACACTTTACCGTGTAAAATTTATAAATTACTCGAAATAGCCATAGTGGAAAGTCAAAGGGAATTACATAAATTATATAACCTATTTAAATTTATGTTTGGTGACCCTGTGGTGTATTAACCAACAGCTTTCTTTACCTTAAATCTAATTTTTTTAAAGTATAAAGTAATTTTGTTTAGCTGACTTCAAGACTTCGAGGAAGAGGAATATCCTCTTTTTTAAATAGCTTAGTTACATTCCTAGATTCGAGCTTTTCATTAACCGTATTAAATAGCTTTTCATAGTTTATGTCGGTGTAATACGTGTAGAAGGGGTCTTTTTCATCGTTACTAAATTTAGGGGCTGAATGGTACATATTAGTAGAGTTAAATACTCGAGTTATTATGGTCGCCAACGAGAAAGGTAATTGGCTAAAAAAACCTTTCGCAAGTGGCATTAAGGAATGAAAGAGCGTATTCGAACTCTTTGTAACCCATAATGGCTTGCCGAACCTACTAACATAAGGTTCCTTCGCCAGTTCCCACGTTCCCTATTACTTATTGGCAAAGCATTAGTCTATTAAGTATTTAATTAAGTAGGTTCATTTTACTTTCCAATCTTTTCTTATAATCCAATCTGTAAAACAATTTGATAATATTTCAGTCGTTGAGGTACTAGACAAAATTGATAAAGTATTCAAAGTAGTCATTTGAACCATCGTAAATTTCGCGAAAGGAGGAGTTATTTATTTGGTACCGAAAGTAGTAGTCTTTGGCTTGACCGGTTAGGATACTGAGAAAAAACGAAAAAAATCCTGGCAATTGAACCCTTATCTGGCGAAAAATGTTGAAGAATGGGTGTAATTTAACGTCCAAAAGGTTGTACGGCTTACCGTTATACTTTTCCTTTCCTACCGAGATCTTAACGAATGTAATCATTACTACGTAATTAGTATTTGCCATAGGAATACGTCGAAGAGAGAGAGTTATATACTAGTCGTAAAAACTATTTCAATCCCTTAAATAGTATTAGGAAATGTGTTTAGATTATTGGTATTGGTTAGTAGGATAATTATCTTTGGCGTAGTTGAGGGAGAAAAAAACCAGTAGTCGTATCTATAATATGCTCGCGTATAAAGCTAATCCTTCCCTAATTTAGCTGTTAGAACTAAACGTGTTAAAGAGCTTAGAGATAAAGAATTTCAGGGTTTCCGCCGCAAGGAACTTTGTGATAATCCTCTTAGTGTTAAGGGGAACGCTAAGGTTCCAAATTAATTAACTAGTGAACTTCAGGGCTTGCGACGTTTAAGTTAATCAACTTTTTATAGCTAATAACTTCAGACCGTTGATCTTACATAAGAGGTTTGGAAAAACTTATCTGGTCTTAGACAGGTCCTTACGAGCGTATATAATGGCATTATGGAATGCTATCGGTAGTAATATCTTGAACCTTGGCTTTAGTCTATTAAAGGTCTTCATCTGTGGCGTATTAGAAAAGGATGTTTATAAAACTGCCGGCTTTCCATTTCTTCGCGAGAAAATCAACATCTCTATTTTACAGTTAAGCTTACACCCTTATCTTAAACTGTTTATCTGCTTTTATCTACATATTAATAGTTCAATACTAAAACTATTCTAGGAAATAATCGAGTGTTCAGGGTCCTTAAAAGTTTCCAATGGTACGTGTATCAAGGTTGTAACGCATGATTACGATATTAAAGTATTCAAGGGTTAAGTTTTGGTTGATATCAGTAAACCAAAGTTCGTCGTTGTAATACTTTTTAAAAATAGGGCCGAAGTTTTCAATTGCCTTTTTTCGATTGGAATTATTGGATATTAATTCCAGCGTATTTTAAAGTTATTGTAACGAAAATTAAAAGGTGTAACGAAAAAGGTTTAGTGTAAAGTGGTATATTGTAAGTTTTCCGTTAAAAATAGTGCAAGTTAAAGGTCGTTGGACTTGGTCTTTTTTACGATTCAAAGTCTATAGTCATAGTACCTGTAATAATAATAGACATAATAGTACTGACTTGGCCGTTTACCAACTTGCTAGCCTGTTAATATTGAAGATTTTTGAACGGTTAATTTTAATGCATTAAAAAAGAATGAATGAATAGTTTTTGGTGTTTGTATTAACGATATCGTCGCTTACTTTGAAAATTGCCCCGAAAATTAATATAATCCAGAAGCTTTCTATATTTGCTGTCACGAAAACTGGCATAGCGTATAGGGGTCGTTCGTAAGAATATTTCCTGTACCTTGCCTAAACAAATAGTAAAAACAGAGAAGTGGAATAATATTTTACTTAGCTAATTTGTTCTTGAAATAATAAGAACTTACTAGTATTAGTAGGCCTTTATCGTTGAAAGGTAGTCGATTCGAATCATTATGATTGAAGTAACTAGTACTGTATTGAAGTTGGTTGAAAAGTCCAAGTTGAAAGTTCTAAGTTTGGCAGAACATTAGCCGGTTTATACACCAATTTGTACGTTCAAACGCTTTAGCCTGTGCTTCACTTTGAAGTAGGCACCTACTACACTGCAGTTTCAGTGCAGTGTATTCCAATCTAACAAACTACACTCAATTCGCAGTACGTATAATCAACTTTACTGCAAGTAAAGTTAACTTGGTTGTACTGCATTTAACTTCAATTCCAATAACATCGTTTTTAAAATGATCTTTAAGGCTATTGTAAATCGTTCAAAACGATACGTAATTCTTTTGATAACAAAGGGTCGTAATCTTTAACTTCACCAGTAAGAATATTAGGAAAAACCAAATACAAATCTGGTAACTTTATCCTTGTTTCAGGGAAACCATTGATGAGAAAAATCTAAATTTTATATTCAAAACATTATTGTTATGACCCAACATCTGCAGGGCGCACCAGCGGCGGCCCCGCAGCAGATAACGAAGGAAATCGGTTGGATACAGCCTCTCGGCAGGCATCAGAGATCCACAACAGACACACCGTACACAAGGGTTAGGGTCAGCATGGTGTGAGACTCGATGGACCCGGTATCGAGCCAGTCGAGCTGCACACCGGGACTCGATGGACTCGACGTCGAGCCAGTCGAGCCTACACTGAAGACGTATGAAGGCGCGGATATACAAGGATACTTTCATTACCAAGATAGATAGTATTTCCTTCATAGCTCTTCAGTTGTCAATCTAAGTATTCAGTCTACCCTGAATAGCCCCACGGCTTCTGATCATCACTCGCACGAATACAGTCTTGATATTGCACCTTTTGTTACCTCTGCTACCTTACTGCTAACATAAACCCTCTGAACACCTTCTACATACTCACAGGTATTAAGTGTGATCATTACAATTATATAATTTACCGTTATACGTTATCAATTTTGGAATTTTTTTTCAAAGTTCGTAAAGTTTATTGAGTTCGTATTAAATATAATTATATTTCTAAGGGAAGAAGTATTGTATTTATCGTACAGTTTGGTTAAGTTTTTGGATAGGAAGTATTAATGGGTAAGCTCGTTACTTGGGGCGATATTATAAGAGAAAAATCCAATAATGATGTTTTTCAAACGTTTTCATATAAATATGCTACTTTTTCATTTTTATGTTTAGTATTTTTACTGAACCTAGTCAAATGAAACATACAGGGGGATGTAAGAAACATATTCGCAGAGTTCATAAGGTTTTTACTAGTATTAAAGGTTTTTTGATTATTTGAGTAGTAGTTTTACCTGATCAATTAATTAACTTCAATTATTTTTATATTCAATCAATTAAAAACTGTTCATCATTATTTTGAAAGATCATAACAAGTTAATGAATTTCATGAAAAGTGTGTTTAAAACTTATTTGAAATGGATTTCGAAGAGAATCTTCCCATTTGTATATGTATGTTAATAAAACTTTTGTCAATAATATATTTTTTTTTTTTACGTATTTATCGAATGTTTCAATTTGTAATATATTATTCAAAATACGATTTTCAGGTTCTTCTCTTCTTTCAAAACTATTTATTACAATACTTCAATTTTCGATTGAATATTTAATGTCATTTTGACTCATTCATTTATCCGTTTTCAATATTTAATTTTTTTTCATTCAAGTATTCATAAAAGTCGTTAAAGATAATAGATCTTTGATTCTATATTATCGAATTCGAATTGAAGAAAAAGTGACGAATAACTTTAGTTCAGTATTCAATATCTAAGGTGAATACCTATCATAGTAATAGCAAAAAACCTCAATTTAGCGATTACTACATTTTTGAAATGTTTTAACGCTTCTTTAAATCTATTCTAAGCTACCTAATTCATCATATAATGAAACCTCATTAAAATATGCTAACTATATAATAACTTTATAAAAAGGCTTTTCCTGTCGGTAAGGTCTCTGTACCTTTTAAGTTAACGTAAAGCACAAGTAGAAAAGAGGCATCTAGAGCGTGGCACTCTATCATGCACTCTGATAACATCCCTTCAAGGGTATGGCATTCTATCATGCACTCTGCAAGAGTGCACCTTGCAATGTAACAGGTCATCTTACAATTTACAAGAATACCAGCGTGACACATTATCTTGCACACTGCAAAAGTGCATCCTATAGCGTGACTGCTTACTAACTATAGGGATATATAATTATATCCATATTTCCTTTCCCTGTATAGAGAATTATTAATAATATCCTACAATTGAGATCTAAAGCCTTAGACTTTATACACAATCCTTGTTTTTTTCTCCAACGGTATATCATTACCTTCAAAAAAGTATAAATTAAGGAAATATTTTTTACCAGCTCCAACTTATATATTCAAATTTTCAAATGATTTTGAAATTTACGCGTTTGAGATCTCTTATAAAAAGCTTCAATTACGTCAAAAAACTAATTTACCGCCGACGAAAAATGGTTTACAAAAACCTTAAGAATAAAGTTTATTCAACAGAGGTTGCTACTATTGGAAAGTAGTTATAAATTAATATTAATAAAACGTTAACATATTCATTAAGTTTATAAATACAATACCACAATAAAAAATATCATTGACAAGTTTTCAATACAAATTATTATCACCTTAACGATATTGAACAAATGACTATCCGCTTCAAATGATGCAATTAAGGCTTATCCTACAAGTAATACCGATTTTACGAATGATTTTAATATAGTTTTCGCGTTTCTCTTCATAAAAACCCGCGCCGGATTACCGGATGGTCACGATACCTTATACTTTTCAAATTTCGACCAAAAACCCGAAAATAGATTTCATCAAGTAAACCGTACACGAATATAAAGTAAACTTTTTTATTAACGAGTAGATTTTCAGGGCGTTTGATTATATTTAGACAAGTTAAATACTAAAATTAAATTCATACTGAAAGAGTATTTTGTATAATATTTCGAAAATGGACAATATTGGTTAAAATAAATATCAAAATTGTTATGCTTGCATAGACGAAAGCGGTAATACAAATCTAAACGCTTTTAAAAAGATGTTTTGATTTCAATATTATGATATGGGGACATGATAAATTGATATTATTCAACTTAAAATTCAAACAAGAAAAATAGTTTTATATTCTAGTGATATATTTCCCAGGCCTTATGAACTCAACCCGGTAATATATGCTAAATTTCCTCTTTTAAGTTCTTATGATACCTAAACTAATATCTTATGATTGTTTGATATATCTAGAAAATATATCAAATACATCACTCGTTTTGATGTATTTATGAAAGGTTGATACCTTTTCAAACTAATATACCAATGGCGATAGGGACGAAAATTGCCTTAGAGATAAAGTTAATGGATATAACGCTCATTATAGGGCAAACGACAACTAGAAAAAAAATCGACTTCATTTCCGCGCGTAATAGATTAGTAGGTATTATTATATCGAATATCAACCTCTTACAAGCCAATATCGATCAACGAGTCATCTAAGTTAGCTGAACTAAACTTTTACGACGAAGAAATTCAATTTGTATTCATTTTATATGTAATGATTACACTAAATACCCGTGAGTATATAGAAGGTATCAGAGGGTTTATGTTTTCAAGAAGGTAGCAGAGGTGCTGAGTGAACAATATCACAACCGTGAAGATAATGATCAAAAGCCGTGAGGCTATTCAGAATATACTGAGACTGAATACTTAGATTGACAACTGAAGAGCTATGAAGGAAATACTATCTATGTGGTGATGGCCGTGTCCTTATATCCTATGGCCTTCATACCATCTTCAGTACTAAGGCTCACCGGTGCTCACTAAGGCTCACCGGTACTCACTGAGGCTCACCGGTACTCACTGAGGCTCACCGGTGCTCACTGAGGCTCACCAATGCTCACTGAGGCTCACCGAGAGATGTTCCCCGCCTGATGTGTTAGACTTCAGGCTCTCGGTAGATCAGCGTCATGTTAGCCTGTTTCCTGACCCGCCAACATGCTTGGGTCATAACACCCAAGAAAGTCAAGGTAAACCGCGAAGTGGAGTTATTACATATTATCCGAAAAGTTGAAAGTTTTCTGGATTTTATTAAATTTTATCGTAATTTTATTCGTAACTTCTTGAAGCTGGCGAATCATTCTATCTGACTAACAAAAAAAGGGATTCATTAAACTTAAATGAAGCAGAAGGGATATACACTGTAAATTTTAGAGGATGCTTTTATTACTTCTCTGATTTCAATATATTAAGATCCAAATCGGTTAATGGTAGTGGGAACCGACCATTCTGAAACGGCGTTAAAAGGGTATTTGTAATAATGAGATAAAATAGTATCTCGAAGCTAATACTTTACTACTCCATACGTTTAATAGATACGAAATATAATTATACTATTTAGAATAAAGAGCATTTTGCGATAATATTCTATTTGAACGCGTAGTTTTTCGAATTACTGAATATCAGTATACCATTTACGAATTTAACGGATCATAGAGGATTTGAATATTTTCCTTTATCACATTTGATTTCGGAACGCCAGGTTCAATAGGCCCAATTTTTTTCGCTTTCCCAATATTACCCACGGTATACGCTCATGATTTAGTGCGTTCGTTCGGATATATTAACCCGTAACTTCTAAAATATACCCAAAGTCAAGAAACGTCGGGTTCGAGTTTTTCAGAATATTTCGATTACTATGTTAAATATAATATTAATGTATTTAGACAGTAAGGTAATATTAATTGCGGCGGGTTAGGTAGATAGATTTGGTGAGGTGGTGGTTTGGTTATTTAATCGCGAAGACATGTATTTTAAAGGTAAGCCGGAGGTTGTCGAAGGGCCTTCGAAAGTGATACCGCCCCAGGACCCCCCAGCATTCGGGTTGTTATCGGAGATAACGTGGGGGATTTTCATACAACGAAACCGATGGTACTGTTACGGAACCGGCCCACGTTAAGCCTTACAATATAGTCAACATTAAAGGATTGTCTTATTTTCAACATAGATATGTTAACGAAATTGTAGGATTAAAATGTAGCGAATGATTCGTTATATAAGGTTTGTTTATTAGCGGTTTTCGAGGACGTTAAGCGCTCTTTACCTAAAACAGGATAATTAATGTAAATTACGAATCACGAAATTGATTTACGAGGAGTATTATATTACCTTAATCGTTTATGACTATCGAATCAGGAATTATTAACAACTAAAATCCAATAATAAACTAACGATTTACTTATTATAGGTTATTAAGGTTAAAAATATTTTGAGTTTTTCTACGGGATTACGACTAAAAAGGAATGGTTACAAATATTTAACTTTTATATCGAATATATACGTAATATAACGAAAAGGAACCTCGTTGTACCTTATTATAAGGCCTTATTTAACTGTTTCTTTTTCCAAATTGGTACTAGGCGTATATTTTTATCGACTTTATAATCGACCTGTTAGTTAATAATGGCGGCTCCCGATATTGATTAGTTATTACGGATTTCGTTTTTAAATTCGTTTACCTTAATACTTTGGATTTTAAAACTACCGATACGTACATGGAGCGTTTTTAAAATATATGATGAAGATTTTATAAATTCCTAACTTTCATTATCAATCACCGTGATTATTAAGTGGTAAATGTATTTTAAATGACTTTATATTCTTTACGAAAAGTTAAATAGCGTTTTTTTACAACGTATTATTTACAAATAAATAACAGTATTAAACGGGAAAATTAGAAGATTTAAAAGTACTTACATATCGTCGTCGCTTTTTTAGAATACGATAGGGCTTTATATTTACATATTTATTACTTTGCGTCAAGTAACCGAAAGTCGATGATTACCGGGATGAACGCGAATCTTTTGGTAAATAGGTACGAAATATTATCTTTTTCGAAGGTAAAATCTGATATGAAGTCATTAATTAATTTACCGAGGTAAATTATTGTATTTTCAACTTATTTACACAAAAATACGAAGTTAGCCTAAGAGGTAATAGCTTATATTCTGTTATCAATCAAAACGGCGAAGAACCATACAAAATGTTTCTGCGAAACTATATAAAATATGGGGTAAGGTTTAATTAAGCTTTTATAATATGAAAACGAACCGCTTAAATAAAAGTCTCGATTAGCCTAATAATTAGTACCGGGTTGTTGATATGTTGAACCCGTTTAATATTGTTTTGATTATTTTTAATAAATACCCTATGTTTTATGTAAACATAGTTAAACAGATGGTTTCGAACTCCTTCATTCGTAGGTTTTTTCCGATATTTACCCGGAGCTAGTTTGGATCGTTGACGATATAAAAAAGAGTATATACAAGGAATTTAAGGTCAAAAAATCCTTTTAATTAAAATGGGTAGGGCTGGGATTATTTTATATCAGTGCAATAAAAAGTACATTATACGTTCAAGTAGAAAGTATTAAATATGATTAGTATATAGTCAACCTTAAATAAATTGAAGACGGAATAGGAAAACATTCGTATTTATAATAGTTGGGTATCTTGACGTTAACGTCGAGCTTATACTAAACGACAGACGCGAGGAAAAAAGCTTACACCCTTCAAAAAATACATTAATTATAAATAAAAGGAGGAATTTATTATTAAACGAGGTTATAATATATAAATTAATGCCGGAAAAATATTACCCGACTTTCTAGAATGGGTATCAGACTGTGAAGCGACTTTTATTATAAATTAATAAATATATATATATATTTATTATTATCTTTCTTAACGTTTTACGAGTATCTATGGTATTAAAGTTAATGGCTCTATTATTACAATTGGCTTCAGATATTTGGTAATGCTGGTTGAAGGAGACGATAACGGTTAACGAGAAATAAGGTGCAGGGAGGAGCGAAAAAAACGACCTTTTAAACGAGTTACTAAACATTGTAATATATTAGTTTAGGTGCAGGCGATATAGTTGGCCTAGGTACGATCTTATACCCGTTCGCGGTCGGCCCGATTGATTGGTTTCTAGTTAAAGTTAGTAAATAAAATGCAGGTAAAATAGGAAATCGTATAATTGAACCTTGAACATTGTTCGTTACATTTTGTAAACTGTAACTTAGATTGAATATAAAAGATGTAGCTTAGGAAGTAATATAGTTTTAGATACTTAGATTAAAATTACGAAAAGGTATACGACGGTGGTTAAAAGGGGTCGATGTAAAATCATTACGCGTTAAAATACGAGGAGCTGGGGAAATTCTATTTTTGTAAATAAGAAATAAAATAAAAGGTAACAATTTTTTTGAGGGAAAAAAAACGTAAAGGAAAATGTAACGACTTATACGGCCGGTATGATAAGGACTTTTTATACCCGAACGATACAGCGGATCCGGGTAAACTAATGAATTAATTTAAAAAAAGGAAAGGGTAAAGACGGGTCGATAACCCGGGATATCTCTTTAACATTTATGCATAATTGAAAAAATGCAATACTTATCCTTAGCCGCAACCACTAATTAACATGAAAGGACGCGTAAACCGGATGAAGCTATAAATAAATTTATCTTTTAAATCAATTAGGAAGAATACTTAATTTACGGTAAGCTTCCCGTAAGGTTAATTTGTAAATTTACCTTATCATAAACCTTTCAGTGTATATGACAGTTTTACGTCCAATGAATTCAGATATAGGTAAAAGATACTCCGGAGTAAACAAGGCGATTTATATATAATATATAGGCATCTTTAGCTTATAAAGGAAAATGCTTAATCTTATCTTCGATGTTACCCAAAACTAAAAGATCTTTTATAATGAGGGAACGACTACGATCAATAGGTAATAGTAAGGTATTCGAATATAATAGAGTAATATATCTTACAGGCGGGCTCGTTATCATTATTTGGGGCGCCGGCGATAACGTAACCTAAATTAGGTTTATTATATGCGTCGGATATAAAGACGAAGAAAAGGAAATAGTAAAGAAATATAGGAAAAATTTAGTAATTGGGATATTTAAAAAGGAAATGAAATTTACTAAAAAAGGTAGATAACAAAAAAGAAAGTTTTAGGGGTTACTGGGGAGTTTGTAGTTAAAAGAACTAGTAGACCGGATTCAATAATAGTTACATATTGACCGGAACGCTTTATACTGTATTAAAGAAAAAATACGCGGTATTATACCACACGTAATACGATAACGGCGGTAAAAAGAATATATTATACGGCGCGTCAAACGGTACGTTATACGGCACCGGCGATAAAAAGGATATATTATACGTCTAGCCTAAAGGCGCAGTAATCGGAGCCGGTGGCTTAGTGTTGGATCGGCTGATACGTTATATAATGCCTTAAACACCGAGTTACTCATTCGCGCCTAACCCACGTACTAGGCGAGTAAGGTCCGCGGCTCGTATTTAACTAACGGTGTAACATAACCCTTATAATATCCGCAGAAAAGGGGGTATATTATAGACTTAGGCTATTGGCCATCAATTTTATAGGTTACGTAATTATATTCATAATGGGATAGGCAGTATCTAGGCTGGGCTCGGTTTGGGTGCGGATCGGGTACAGACTGGGTACGAACCGGATATTGTCCGTACACGGTACGTGTAAGGGCACGTAACGGGCTGGGCACTAGCTATTCCCATGGGTCCTGCACGGTGGGCCACTGTAGCCTTTTCTAGTCTTCCATCGTACCTCAATAGTAAACCTCATTTGGCACCTATTTAGCTTACCATTGTAGGTCGGACCATAACATTAACCTTTCTCCATATATTAATTATCCATTCGTCAAAAAGGTTGGAGTACCTTTAAAAAGAATTATAACAGCGGTAAATTTTTTTAGCTCTTTTGTGGTCGATGATATGGGAGCTAATGAAGTTAGTTAGATAACTTTCCGTTAATTATTTATTAATATCATACACCCATAGTTTTTTGTTAAAATGCTTAATGATGTAGGATTCGAGAGCTGTAATTACCTTTATTCGGTTCTAATTAAATGCCATATTGTATTATGGCTTATGTATGACGTGTAAAACGCGTGGAATGAAGTACTTAGTAATTTTGAGGCGAAGGAACTTAGTGTTTTAACGTAAAATCGGGTGAGAACTTAGTGATTTAGCGTTAAAATCGCGCAACGTGGCTTTTTTTAGCGCGACTTAGCGATTCTTGGTATTTTCGCTGAAATCAAAAAACTTAATGATTGAATTGAGGCGGTGGAAGTAAAGAAGAAAGTAAAGCAGGAGCAAAAGTTTGAGATAAAAGGTAAGGTTAAAGGTCGTTTGTTATTGGTAAAAGACGAGGGTTATTTATCATTTGGCCGTGTGACTTAGTCATTTTTGTAGTAGTAGTACCCGTAGTAGTATTAGTTTAGCCGTTTGCCAACTTACCGAACTTTAAGACTTTTGACAGTCCATCTTAATGTCTTTAGAAAATATCAGGTAAAGATTTTTTGGTGTTTTCAATAACGATACCATCGCTACCTCTAAGTTTCCGTAAAATCCGCCGCAACCTAAAAATCTTCTTCACTTACTACCGTAAACACCGTCAAAGTTTGTAAAGGCACTTTGCAAAAATCTTTCCTCTGCTCTAGCCATCATTTAACGTAAAACATAACCGGAAAGTAGTTTTTTCTTCTACTTAGCCAATCTATGCTTAACCCAATAAGCACTAATTAGTATTGGTAGGTCTTTAGACATTGTAATGCTGTCGATTCGATAGCTCGAAGTAATAGTAGTACTGCGTGGTTAAGTGGTGGTTGTATTGTTCTAAGTTTAGCAACCCGCTAGCTGGTCTATACTGTAATTTTTATGGCCAATTTCTAGGCCCGTGCCCTATTGTGAAGTGTAGCCTACTGTACTCAACTTACAACCAATATAGTTAGCTCACACAAAACAATACACTCAACTTGCAGTTCAGTGTAGTCAACTTTACCGTAAATAAAGTTGACTTACTGCATTGCATGTAGTACTATTCCAACAATTATGAATATTATATTGTTATAAAGAAATATCTTAAGCGATGATAAAAGTTATAATATATTTGTATTAAACATCGACGTTTTGATTAGACTACCCAATACATTACCAATACCAAATTACAACTAATTTTAAATGAATTTGAATAACTTCAACCTCAACAAATATAAATATCCTATGATAATTTACGTTATTAGACGGTTCAAATGCTATATTACTTTTAAACATAACATACTTACCATAGAAATAGTGAATTTATATTATGTACAACTATATATCTTGAATAGAACTAATATGTAAATATTGTATATAGAGATAAAAGATTCCGCTTGAACAAGAAGTACATAATAGTATAAACGTTATTGTTTGAATAGTAATACATGCAGTGCAGTAGGTCAACTTTACTTACAGTGAAGTTGACTATACTAAACTGTAAGTTCAGCGTATTGTTAGTATAGACTTACTGCATTGGGTGTAAGTCAAGTGCAGTATGCTGCTCTTCACTAAAAGGCACGAGCTAAGCAATTAACCATACAAATTACTTCGCAGACTGGCTTGCGGTCAGCCAATCATAGAACAATATATTCACTATTTGACCAATACAATACTACTGTTACTTCGACTACGACTTAAATGGACATCTTTACAACGATCTTAGGCTCTATCAATTATAATTAGTGCTTTTTTTGTTGAGCATAAATTAGAAAAGTAAAAAAAGAAGTAACTTTCTGGTTACACTTTACGGATATAATAGCTAAGGTAAAGGAAAAATTCTTGCGAAAGACCTTTATTGGTACTATTCCAATCCATTACAATAGGAAAATAGAAAAGATTTTTAGGTTACGTTAGTCTACAACAGTAATCCGGAAATAAACAACGGTATAATTACTAAAAACACTAAGAAATCTTCACGTATCCTTTTTAAAAACATTAAAATTGACTGTTAAAAGTATTCAAGTTGGGAAAATTGGCAAACGGCTAAGTTGGTACTACTACGACTACTACTACTACAGTCAAACTACCAAGTCCCTACGTCAAATAACCCATAACAACAAACAACCTTCGACTTTACATTTACATCAAACCTCTACCCCAATTTCACTCTTCTTACTTCCCTCCGCTAATTCAATCATCAAGTTCGCTAATTTAAGCGAAAATACAAAAATTAGGTATGTCGCATCGGGAAAGCCACGTTATGTGACTCCACACTATATCGCCAGGTTCCCAAGCGACTTTACGCCAAAAACACCAAATCAGTACGCCCCAAAATTACTAAATCCCTTGTTATACACGTTTACCAAGTCTTTTACAAGATAAAACCTTAAGATATCTACCGCTAACACTTATTTCGAAGCTATTACCAACCCCACAACGCAAGAAGTAATTGGGGCGCTCGAAACTGCTTTTACCAAACACTATAATTATGTCCTTTAGGGGGAAAATATTAACGAAAACTTAACCTAAAAACATCTGGTTAACTTCGTCAGCTATTACATCGTTGAACATTAAAATACTAACGACTTTAACTACACCTTCATTTAATTCCGTAGCATTTTTAATACCTAACCATAAATATGTAAAATTTAATTTAAACAGGTGTTAGAATAAAAATTAATACGAAACTTGAACGACGAAAAGTATTTTGACTCGCGTAGGGTAATATAAAATTGGGATAAAAACTTTTCGATTTAGCCTAATTTTGGGAATACACTTAAGACCCATATCTTGAAGAAAAGGGTATTATGGAACTTTATCACCCGTATACGAGATTTTGAAACCTTTCAGTTTACCGTTAGCTAAGTTAAGCCTTTCTACGCGTTAGCAATGAAGAACCTATCAACTTGTTCGGCAGTTTGGCGCCCTTACGAAACAATGCAGAGTACATATTGAACAGTGGGAAAACGCGTAAAGTAGGGCTGCCAACGCGACTAAAAGTATTAATGTCGGCGTTTAACACCAGTTAATTGAGTAAAATCTTTATGTTTTCCAAAACCTTTTAGTACCTGTCACCCCCTAACAATTTAATCGATGGGCAGTATAAATACCTTTCCATAGCAAATTTACCTATACGCAAAAGACTATTATAAGTTCTACCAAAGAACTTTACTCCTTGGGCCAAACAATTAGCAATTACCCTTAATACCGTGCCTTAAAAGCCCTAAAGCTTAAATTTCCAGGAAATATGAATTAAGACTGGGATAACTACCGCGACCAACCCTTAAAACCTCTCAAAATAATTAATATTAAATATAGTTCTTCACGGACTTCGCCAATATTTAAAACGACGTAAAAAGTATGAAGAAAAGCTCTATAACCTACTCGATACCAAGATAATACCTTTCATAAACATCTATAAGTAAATGAAATTTCCCTTTTTAGGTTTTTACTTATTGTTCCCTGAAATCCTTAGAAGATACGCCAAGGATGATTACCTAACCTTTTTGAATCGAACCATTAAGTTTCGCGAAATCTATAACAGTATAAAGGGTTAATTTGAATATAACATCCACCTTGCGTAATAATATATGAATTGAGCTACTATAAGGTAAATCATAATAACAGCCAAGAAAAAAAAAGTCGACATACGGATAGATATATTTAATAAAATAATCAACAAGTTAATATTGTGTTTAAAAGTAATAGGGAAATCGTACGCTAACAAAGTTAAATTTCGTGAACAGGTATAGGTAGTAGTTACGGGCGTTAACGAATTCGAATACGCTTAATAAAATTTAAATACCACACACGACGGCTCTTTTAGCCAGCTACGTTCCTCGATCTCTAATATAATAATATACAAGTCAAACTCGCTTAATATGTACCCCTAAGCTGATAAGTTTCCGAACGTGAATAAAAAAACCTTACGGTAGGTTATTGAGTCGACCTCAAATATGGTTATAAGTGCTTTTAACGCCTAAAATCTAGTTTACCGCCTATATATTAAACTTAATAACCACTTTAATACCAATAAAGACAAGATTTTAGCAGACTTGTTGACCGTAGGTATTATTGTTGCTATAATGGTAGAAAAATTTGATTTATAGTAAGTCTGACTATTGGTTATCTTGGTATCCACCCGCCAATCGAAATAAAAAAAAGGTAATGTATTATATCCAATACTCTATCACTTTTAAATAGAACTATTTAAATTAAATTATAAATCTCGACGGCGATAAGTTCATAACGGTGATAATAGCCCTAAGCAGATAAAGTAGCAGGAAAATACTAGTCTTAACGCATCTCAGTAATTAATCGACCACGTCTTTCTATACTATTTGGGTGGTAAAAACCTTTACTTCTACCCTAAATAAGCCTGTTACCCTTTACAATATTTTAATCTTTCCAATCGTTACGCGGACTATACGTTTTTTGGTATCACGCTGAATATAGGGGCAGAAAAGTACTTAATAAAAAGATTGTCGTAATACGTGTTATTACTAAGAAAAACACCACAGATACTAAAATTAATTGTTACAATATGAGAAAAATCAAAGTTAGATTTAAATTAGGTTAATAACGATCGTTATTAAATATAACGGTAATTTAAATTGTTATAAAAGCAATTACGTTCCACATCTTTAAGTCCCCTACCCTTTCCTCTTTTACTTAGACGATATAAAAACCTTCGGCGTCAATGTCGACGATAACGTAAACGAACTGGTTAAGAACGGCGAAAGGTTTCCACTCGTCTTTAAGTAAGAGCACCTATGGTTTTATCTTTGAAGCCCAAAGGAAATAATATTAAATCTAATAGAACCGGAGATAAGTTAACTATACTAGAGCTTTAATCACCTAGCCGTTAACAAGTTATATAAAGTCCAGAAATCCGGAAGGAACAAATATGTGAAATACTTTATCCTAAAATCTATAGGAAGACTTAACATCTGCTGTCAAACGTATGCTTAAATTCCTCAGAAACTTAAATTCATATTAAAAAACGCTAAGTATTTTATCTACGACATCTTCGTTGATATATTCTACTTGCATAATAAGCTTATTTTTACCTCGTTCGTTTTGTAACTGCTTTTTAGGGGGCTAAGTTTTCAAAGTTCCTTTCAGCAAAGATACGTAAAAAACGCTGGAGATGTTACAAATTAATACTTACCTGGGTCCACCTGACGGAGTTGTTCACGATACCGGTACCAAATTTAGGACGACGGAATTTGAGGAAAATGATAAGATAATATATATCAAGTATAAATAGGTATCTGTAAAAACACATTAGAGTATTGGGAAAATTAAAAGGAAATATGAATTATTTCTCCGAACGAATAATATCTTTAGGTTGAAAATTAAATGCTTTACGGATCCAGGAGCGCACCTATAAATGGCAGTAAAAGGCATTCACAACATTTGAAACTCTGAAGACCTAGTACAAACCCTATTGATTTTTGAAGCATACCAACACCTAACGAGTAAATATTCGCCTTCAGCAAATATGTAAATACGAGTTATGACCTACGGTAAAACTTTAAGGGAACTGCGAAGGGAATGAACAATCCGTGAGATTAATAATGCCATTAACACCATTAAAGTTCCTATAACAATTGACGTATCTATTTTACCAAATAAAGTAAAGTCTTTGTATAGTGAAAGCCGGGTAAATGAAAAGACTCGTATAAGATATTGAGTATTGCGAACTCTAAAGTAGTTATTAAAACTATTCACGGTATTGTATCTTTTCGAATTACTCAGGTTAAGCTGTATATCAGGGCTACTAACAATAAAAACTCTGAAGTTAAATAACCGAATTAACATGAGCCTCCTCTACTCATTACCAATAAACCGATAAAACGCCGCCGACGCGGACGAACCCAAAAAATTAAAATAAAAACGGTAAAGAGAAATAATAAATACCGGGTTGTATTTACAATACTACTTAAGTATGTAGGAAAGAAAAAGATAACAAAAACTTAATATTAAAGTTCCCAGTATAAGAAATTATGAAAACCTATATTAAACCTCTTGAGGCAAGTAATAAAGTCAAAATTAACTGTCTACTAACTCGAATGGTTATACAATTCTTTCCAAAACCCGATTTTAACCTTTAAAATTTAAACGTCATGATCTTTCAGTTGAGGATTATTCATGAAGTTAAAATCAAAACCACGGGGCGACCGTATGAAAAGTCACGCCTAATAGCCGAAGGATACGACGATGAATGCAAAGAATAAATCCTGAGGTAATCGCTGAATATTTAAAAAAAACAATTAAAGTTTAATAGTTGTTTTAATAAAAAGTTTACTAGTTAAAACTAAAGGCAAGTTTACATTTGATAGTTTTAATATAACGTATTTTTATACGTAATTAGTAACGGACTTACAACGGATCGTATTACTAAAACTGTTATAAAAACTGTGTGTTTTCTACCCTCTAGGGACGGTAATACGGTATATTGAACTACTACAAGGACTAGCCAATACCAGTGTTTCTTAATTTCAAACCTATTAGTAGTACTTTAAATTACAGCTAGCTATAAAGTCTTTAACATACGACTCGTGCTACCTATTAACGTAAAAAAGGGATTTTGACGTAATAAATAAACTAACGATAGGTTTTTTTTTCCATACCGGTTGACTTTATAGTATTAAAATAATAAGCTACTAAGGACTTTAAGTTTTAGAATTGCAAACCTGTGACAACGTTAGCTAAAAACACTCAACTTAACTTTGATAAATCGTTAATTCGTATACATGGTTTTAATACAGACCTTAACTTTCGCCAAAAGGGGGAGGGAATCATTTTAGCCAAAATTAATAAAACTAATATGGTAAAAGCCTAACGATAATTTAAGTAACGTGTTCGTAATATCTATATTGCTATTTTCATTAAACAAAGGCCTTTTACGACCTCTTTATCGCGGTATAATCATAATATCCGCCAAATAAAGACTTTTAACGTCTAAAGAAGAGGTTCAAGTGGTAAATGCGAAATATGGACTGCGAAATCAATATGATTTAAATTGACCTGTCAAGGGCTAAAGTGATAATGTTTACAAAAGGGTCCTTTTCAGATAATGCTGACCTATCTTTATAGATCGGTTTCATAATGCCTTTCTTTAACGGAAAAAAGTGGGAAAACTAATCTAGTATTATTGGTAGCGTAATTTACTAAACCTTCGTTAAGTGTAAAAAAAAATTACATAAGACGTATTAGCTTCGAATGTCTACATCATAATAGCAAGTTGTAACGTAGGTATAATATTAGGGGAAACCTTTAGTCTTATTATCAGGAAGCTAAAAATTCCTTCTATTCTGGTGGTAATTTGTATCGATTCGAAAAGCTTTTTTGAATACCTTTCGAAACTAGGAACCACTAACGAAAAACGCCTGATAATCGAGGTGATGACATTTATTAAGACCTATAATTAAAGAGAGATTAAGGAGTTCCAATAGATTAATGGTAAAGACAATCCTATGAACGTTATAACAGAAACATCGCGGAATATAGCCATGAAAAAGTTTCTAAAAAGCAATATGCTAATTATATATATCAAGAGCTACGTTAATAGGCCGCCTGACAAGCCTAATTTACGTACCAGCGACTAAGGTTATAATGGAAAACTCAAAGACAATGAAGGAATTGTCCATATAAACCTGGTTGATTAGCACGACGAAAGTGGAAGTTTGCGAAAGCCTGTGGCAAAAGAACTTTTTGTAAGACTTAATAAACTAGGAACTCGGAGCAATGGAGAAATTAAGGCTAAATGGGGTCAATTTTCATTCAATTAAGTGTAATTTAGTATGGAAGTCAATTGGAATTAATAGGGAGTTGACAAGTTGACGAGGTCGCTGTTCAGCGCCAGCCGGAAAACATTGGTCAACTACACTAGCGTGCACGCACAAATTAAAAAGCCCCCAGTGTTAAAATAGTACTACGTGCAATGCAGTAGGTCAACTTTACTTACAGTAAAATTAACCTTACTAAAATCCTAGTTGAGCGTATTATTTGTATATACTTACTGCATTGAGTGTAACTAGAGTGCAGTACGCTACACTTTACTCTAGGGCATAGGCCAAAGAATTCGTTATACAAATTACTCTGCAGAGAGGCTAGCGGTCTGCTAAACCTAGAACAATATATCCACTACTTAACCAATGCACTAATACTGTTACTTCGACGACGATTCAAATAAACAACGTTGCAATAATCCGAGACCCTACCAAAAGGAATAATATATTAAACGATACTCGTAAAAATATACAGAAATAAAATTGTTCTATCGTAACTTATATCGGTGTCTCTTAAAATATTTCAAAAGTATTAACTTTGAAAGAATTGGATACTATTGATAAAAAATACATAAATAACTTTAAGAAATCGAAGCTCATATTAAGCAAAATACTTAACAGAAAACTTATCTTTTTACCGTTTAAAAGACGATTTTATTTCAAAACCCGAAAATTTACTACTGCTTTTTGAAATTCCTTAAAACTTATTATACGTAGTATTATAGAAAAGGCTTCTAATATTACGAAATTCGTTTATGAAGTTATTGGACTAAGGCCTTATTAGCTTCAATAACTCAATGAAGAATACCTCTGTATTTTTTTTAAAAAAAATTATCAGCACGGTATTTGCGGTTTTACGTTGATTACCAATCATTGAACGTTATTGAGAAAGCCGATCGATACCTATTTTCGATTAAAGAATACTCGTTTACATTTCACTGATCAAGCAATTTACTAAACTGAAGTCCAAGATTTTTTGTTATTTTTTCAATCGAAGAAACAGGTAAGTATAAAACCGAATTTCATACTCGTTTTATTTTTTTCTAGTAACCAATTCTCTCTTTCTACTTTTTCTCAACACCAGCCATTGTTCAATGGTATGTTAATAATTTTCTACGTTAGTTTCTTAGCATTTCTTATTTCATTTTGCCCGATTGACGTAATTATTGAATTGGATGATACATTCTAAACCCCAGTTATAGAGTAGAACAGATATTCAATGCTTTAAAGAACGAGATAATAAGGTTGCTATTTAGACTCAAAATTACAAAGATATGATCGATATATACCGTGATATTTTTATTACTAACGTAACCGTTTTCAGGCTTTGAAGAGTGTTGAAAACCTTTCTATCAAAAATTCATATGGTTGGATTGAATCTATTAGTCCTCATGACGATAAAGTTACCGTTGCAAGAGGTACAAACGTATATTTCTACCCGATATAATTTAATTTGTCGTGACATCGTTTGAATATATCGGTAAAAAGAACAATAAAATCTACTTTTAGATTTTCAAACAAACTTTCAACAGTAAAACTCTGGTTTTTAATTACCTATTATCATAGTTTCGAAGAACTCGGAGGAATATTCAGGCGGTATTAGGGAATGTAATAGAAAGATTACTTTTTTATTATTGCTTACTATTTAACGTGTAATATATTCAGCTGTTTTACCATTTACATGAATAGGATAAGCTTAGACGTTTAAATTGGAGGATGATTATAAAAATGTTAACGCTTCTTTATAAATCCGTATAAGGCGTCTAAGGACGTTCATGAATTGGTTAAACCCGCTAGTCCCGAGTGTTGAAATTATGGGGCTTAGTTATATAACCTTGGTTGATAAGGTAAATGGAGTCGTGATAATGTAGCGGAAAATGGATATCTAATGTTAAGAATTTTCAAACGAAATTCGAATCAACATCGTAATTGTTTTAAGGCTATTTTACCCGAGGATAAGCCGTCAGCTATAAAGGTGAAGGGGTTTGGAGAAGTTTTGAAGAACGGTTCTACCGTTTTCATAGTGGCAATTCAAGGGATTGTAATTTGTTTTCCAAAACCCTTTTAGACGCGGCCGATATATCAACTTTTTATGTAGTAAATAAGTATAGATATGATGGTGATAGCGATGGATATTAGGAAAATGGGCAACAGAAGCCCATGTTTGGTATAGAGGAGTAGTTTGAATGTTTTGCAACCTCCAAGGCTTTTAGCACGCGTTTTCCAACGTAGAACCAATTTAATTTAAACCAATTGAATGAGAACCTTGATTATTGAATGAAAAAACTGAAGTATTCGACAAGGAATTGGTAATCGCGTTAATTGGCCTTGTTCCTAATGATACGTTCAAATTACCATATGTATCAAAATTAATTGAAATTTGTTAAAACATAATATATCAAAATTCTGATTTTGAGGTGGCGAAAATAAAATTATTATTATTTACCTATCGGCTCGTTTTCCGCAAGTAACCACCTGAAACCAAAGGGTCAATTATCAAAAAACTAATACCGGGAAAAATTACATCAGCTTATAGAAAAACCCGACCGAAAAAAGTTTGATAAGGTATAATATATAGAATATGTTGGAATAGTATTGCAATAGTATTGCATGCAGTGCAGTAGTTCAACTTTACTGTAAGTAAAGTTGACCGTACTGCAAGTGTATTGCTTTGTGCGGACTTACTGCATTAGGTCTAAGTCGAGTGCAGTACGTTGCACTTCACTCTAGGGCATAGGCCAAGCACTTGGTCATAAAAATTACAGTATAGAACGGCTAGCGATCTTCCAAACCTAGAACAATACATCCACCATCTGACTACTGCGATAATACTGTTATTTCAAGGACCAATCGAATCGACAACGTTGCAACGTTTAAGGCCTACCAATACTGATCAGTGTTTATTAGGTTAAGTACAAATTGGCTAATTAGAAGAAAAACGCTGCTTTACGGTTACGCTTTGTTTTTTTTAGGAAAGTTAAAGGAAAGGTCTTTGCGAAGGGCCCCTATGTACTATATAGTTGTTCTCGGCAGTAAGTAGAGAAGACTTGTAGATTATGCAGTTGTTCGCGATAGTCTATAAGTAAGCGACGGTATCATTATTCGAAAACACCAAGAAATCTTTATTAATTATTTTTAAAGAGCGTTGAGATTAACCACTAAAAGTCTTAAATGATAAGTTGGCAAACGGCTAAGTCAATTTCTACTACATGTACTACTACTATAAATCGCAAGAATTACTAAGTCCTTATGCCAAACAACCTATGCCAATAATTATCTCCGACCCCACCCTCTACATCAAACCTTTGCTCTACTTCACTCTTTTTCTCTCCCCACCCTACTTCAATCGTCAAGTTTGCTACTCGAAGCGAAAACATAAGGAATCACCAAGTCTCGCCAAAAAAACCACATTGTGCGACTCCACGTTGAATCGCCAAGTCTCCACGCCCTCAGATCGCCAAGTCCACCACCAAGCTCTACACCAGCCAGATCGTCACAATAGCTTTAAAACGCTCTGGAATCGATGCCGTTTCCAATCCAGTCAGAAAGAAGACAATTATTGCTCTCGGCACCATCTTTGAAAAGCATTACGACGAAGACCTCTAGTTTACTAAATCCACTGAAGACTTTACTCCAGAGCACCTGAATAACGTAATCGGCCACTTTATTTTTTTATATAAGCACTACTGAAATTAGTCGTGGACCTATTACCCTCAACTATTTTTAAGACTAGTTTCGCGACTGAAGTCTAGATATATGGAAATAAGTGGGAAGACAAGCGAAAATAAGAATAAATATCGAGCTATTCACTTAAGGAGCGAAACTCATTATGAAAAGAGGAAAGGAAAGTAATCTAACTAACCTAATTTACGACTATATCATGGATAAAAACCCCTAATAAACTCTAGTAAAGGGCAAGGAGACTGATGACGACAGTAACCTTTAACATCCATATACACGTTCGTAAGAACCTGCTTAGGTTTAAATGAGTGGACGTAAAGAATTAATCGACCTACATCTCGTTAACCCCTAAATCTATTAGTCAATTAAACCTAAGTTTCGCCGAACCCCTTAATACCAAGAGGATCATCGTTAACATTCCTATAATAGAAACTACTATGCTTATTTATCCCAAGCTTTTTAGCACGTTCAGTTTTAGTAACCAACACAAAAAAGGACCGGTTTCATATGCGAGCTTACTATAGACATGACCATTAGCTTTTTCCCTCCAAATTCGGCTTAAAGTAACTATCCTACCCACTAATATTGATAATAACCTTAATCTTTCCCCTAGTCAAAAATATTAAGGCTTTATACGACCAGTGAATTATACTTCTCCTTCGGTGCGTCCTTATAGAAGATACGGATTGTACGATAATTATAACGTTCGTTAAGATTTAAAAAGGAAATAAAATGTATAACAGTAAGCCGTAAAACCTTTTCTATATGAAATTACGCTTATTTTTTAATATCCGCCGTTAAATAACAGTTAAGTTGCTAAGTTTTTACTCGTTGTTTGCCATTATTCTTACCGGCTAAGCTAAGGATCATTGCCTTCGATACCTAATGAATTATACCTCTTTTCGCGAAATTTACGATAATATAAATGGCTATTTCGAATATGATATTAACTTTACCAAGTATTATACAAATTAAAATATCATCAAGTGGTTTTATATGTTGGATTATAAGAAAAAGTCGAAAAGTAAAATAAACCTTTTAAAATAGATACTTGATAAGCTAATGCTTTGCCAATAGGTAATAGGGAACGTAAAAGTCAACAAATACACTTTACGCCATGAAGTCCGGTAAGTAGTTACGGTTTATAAAAATTCGAATACACATTATAATACTCTAATACTACTTTTGAAGGGGTTTTTAGCCAATTTCGTTCCTTATTAGTTACCGTAACTACTCGAGTTTCCGGCTCGACTGGTATATATTTATAAGCTTCGGAATTTAGTGAAGAAGAAAACCATTTTAGTTCGTATTACATTCATCGACGGTACAGACGGTATCGCTAGTATGGTTAATGGAAGGTCTAGATCCCTACTTACGAAAAAGGTTATTTATCTTCCTTAATGTTTTTAAGTTGGCTCAACAAATTTAACTCAAATTTCAAAAAATATTGGATTTATGGTAAACAGGGATATTAATTAATGTGTTAAATTGTCGCTAAACGAAACGAAGAATAAGTATAATACCATACGTAATATTCTTTCACCTTTAAATGGGATTATATAAAGTGTATTATACAATTTAAGGGAAGCCAAATAAAGTAGAGGAAAACAAGCCGAAGGTTATCAGCTCATATAAAGATACTGGTATTAGTACTGGTACTAGTACAGTTACTAGTTTAAAATCAACGTAATAACTAGTCGACCACGTCTTTTTATGCCATTTTACAAGCGAAAACCTTTACCACCGTTATAACGATAAAGACATTGATCTTATATACCTCTTTACTATTCAAAATTATTACGCGAAGCAAGTTTTTTAAGGAATTATAACGGATACGGAGGTAGTACAGTATTTAATAGGAGGTTATTTGCAGTATATCGCATTGTAAAAAGATACTAATACTATTACGAAACTTGATTACGCGGATGCTAGTAAAGCCAAAATTTGCTTATGTCTTGAGAAAGTGATATCTTTACTGGGATCGACGATAATAAATACTGTTATTAGCCCTATTATTTTCCACATCTTAAAATCTCCTACACTCTTTCTCCTTTACCTTAAAGATATAAAAAACCTTAAATTTAACATTAATGTTTACATGAAAAAGCTAATATATATTAAGGCCGGTAAAAGGTTTCTACTTGACTTTAAGTGGAGGTATTTCTGATTTTATCTTTAAAAACCAAAGGAAGTGGTGTTAAACTTAACGAAGATAAATTTTCGTTAATTAAATTGTAAGTTTAAATTCCCGGCAATTAACAGATTCTACAAGATTTTGAAGGCAATTAGTCACGAAGATATGTATGTACTAATATTAAGGTCAATTAAACGCCTTTGCTAACATTGCCAAATATATTCATAATCCACTTTTAAAGTTTAAGTTTACTTGAAAAAATGATTGGGACTTTAATTCGGAAATCTTCGTAAACGTATTTTATCTAAACAACAACGGTATTATATGTTATAAACATCTTGACGGCTTTTTATGACGTCAAATTCCTTAAGACTATTACAAACGAAAGAAATATGAAAGATATTACGTACTTTGTAAATTAACAAGTACCTTGGCTTACCAAACGTATAAATTTACGATAACAATATTAATTTTGTTACGATGAAGCTTTAAACTGATGCAAAGTCAATAAATATTTAATGTAAATAAATCCTTGTATAAGTTTATTAAGGTATCAATAAGGTTAAAAAGGTGTATACCCTTTTACGAAGGGTTTATAATATCTATATATTGAAAATCGAAAGCTTTATAAACTAAAAGGCACGGCTTTCAAAATTGTTAAATTGAACAGACTTATACTCACTTTGTTAGTATTTAAAACTTATCCATATATAATAGCTAAATTGCCACCCTCATTAAGTACCTAAATGAGTATTATGATTTATAGTAAATCGTTAAAGAAATTAAGGAAAGAATTAACACGACACTAGATTAATAATGCTTTTAATAGTAGGAATGGACTTTTAATAACAAACGTATTTTTACTTCCCCTTTAATGTAAAGTCTTTACGTAACACGAGCCAAGCAAATAGGATAAGCTATATTAAATCTTAAATATTAACAACTTAAACTTAATAGTTAAAACTGCTAACAGCTCCGTAACTTTCCGAGTTATATAAATTAAGCTGTATTAAAGACCCCTTAAGTTTAATAAAAATACCGACGTCGATAACCTCCGAATCGAACAAATCAATTGACATAATCCTCACATATCGATTATTAACAAACCAATGGAACGTCAACGGCTCAAAAACCTAGCTAAAAAGAGGATATACATTAAAGAGGAAGAAAATGAAAACTATAAGCTTGATAAGGAATACATAACGGCATAGGTATCTTAAAAAGAAAAGTTTAACGAAAAGTTTACAATTAAACTACGTACCGAAAGCATTATTAATACGCCGGATAAACTTTTCAATAAAAGTAACTAAGTGGAAATTAACGACCACTTATTACGAAGGGTTATATAGTTTATACCATTTACATTATTTAAAGGTAAAGATATTATTATCTTGAAGTCGAAGATAATTTACGAAATTCAAAGAAAAATTACGGACCAGCCATACGAAAAGTAACGGCTAATCGCCTAAGAATATGGTAATGAAAATAAAGACTAGATCCTCACTTAATTGCTTACAATCTAAAAAATTAACCAATGTTTAATCGTTGTTATTAGTACTAGTTTGACTGTTAGCAAAAGGTTAATTCACACTTAATAGCCATGACATTACATAAATATACACTAAGTCTACCTCCAATATTCAGCGGATTATATTGCTGGAATTACCATAAGAATTAAGGAATAAGTTTCCGGCTAATAAGATAATACACAATACTAAGCATTTATATAAACTGGCCGAAGCTGGCGTTTACTGGTTTTTAAAGTACTAGGCATACTTTTAAAACAGGCTAGGTATAAAGACTTTCATATTTAACCCGTATTTATTAATTACAAAGGGTAAAGATTTCAATATCGTGGGTATATAAACTGATAATACCTTTTTCCGCAGCGATACTAGGTTTATAATGGCAGAATAACGTATTATCGAAAAGTTCGGCCTTTAAAAGTGTAAGTTAGTTAAAATGTTAACTAAGGGCATATAACTTAACTTTAATGGATCGTTACTTCACATTTATAGTATTAAGTCTAAAAGTGGCACTCATATCAACCTATGTCAAAAGGGGAAAACCACGAGCCTAACGATTATCGATAAGGCTAACAAGGTAAGGGTACAGAGATATCTGAAGTAAAGGGTCCGTGCGGCCTATATCGTCACGTTATACTAACCGGAGGCATCGTACAACCTTTCAATTGCGGCATAGGTATAAGAGCCGTAAGTCGAAGACTTTGACAAATTAAATAAGCGGATTTAGTAGCAAATAAACTACGTAAAAAGAGAAATTAACATGATTTGTATTAATATGACGAAAGAAAAGCTAATAATCTTTTCGAACGGGTTACTCGCTAACAATGATAACTTTACATCGTAAATTGGCTTTGTGATAATTCTTGTTAACGAGGATAGTTTTGAAAAGCAATTTACGATCATCGGAAACCTTATATATTGGATATCTATCAAGTGTAAGCGCAGAACTCGAAATTTGTTGGCCTCGGAAATTTATGGTATTGTAGTAGGCTTTAACATCAGTATGGTGACTAATGGCACATTAAGGATTATTACCAAACAGCTGGATTTGTTACCGATACCTGTGGTAATGTGTACTCACTTCCGGAGTCTTTATGAATACCTATCTGAATTAGGCACAACTTATAAAAAAAACCTTAATAGTAAACGTGATCACGTTAAGGGAGGTATACGAAACCCAGGAAATCGATAAGTTTCGGTAAATTAATGATAAAGATAATCCTACCGTTACCATAATCAAGGCTACGCCTAATGGCGCACTGAAAAGGTTTGTAAACAGTAATAAGCTGACTATACGAATCGAAGGATACGTGGATCGCCCGGCAAGTAACGTAAAGAGACAGGGTCGGCCCGACAAACTGAAAGACTGCCAATGTAGTAATGATAGTAGTTTAAACTACTAGCAAAAGGTATGCAAGTGGTGGTGGCGTACCTAAATTACACAAGTCTGCATAAGTTTATGGCGAAAGATCTGTGCACAGTATTTGAAGAACGAAGGTTTCGAAGAGGTGGAGTAAAAGGGCTACGAAAGGCCGTAATTAATGTCAATTTCAGTACAGATTGATCGGAATTAACAGGGGTCTATCTGGCTTGTTGTTGGTTTACGGATTAAGGAAGGATTTCAGAGGTTGCTACCAATTGATGGCAAGCCACGCGAGCGTACAGACACATAAACAAAAAGCCGCCAGTATTGGAATAGTATTGCAATGGTATTGCATGCAGTGCAGTAGATCAACTTTACTATAAGTAAAGTTGACCATACTGCAAGTGTATTGCTTTATACGGATTTACCGCATTAGGTGTAAGTCGAGTGCAGTACATTGAACTTGACTTTAGGGTATGAGCCAAGCACTTGGCAATACAAATTACAGTGCAGACCGGCTAGCGGTCTGCCAAACCTAGAACAATATATCCACCGTCTAACTACTAAAATACTTCTATTACTTCGAAGACCAATCGAATCGACAACTTTGCAACGTCTAAGGCCTACCAACAGAATATGTATAATATCATGAAAAAGAAGAATTTCCAGGGCTTTTCGAATATAGGTCCCTAAATCTCAAAATTACTACTTAATAACCAACTTTTACTCTCTGGTTTATGAAAATATCTTTCACTAAGGAAACAAGTTTTCAATAAAACGTTCAATTCCATATTTTTTATCTAAGTTAATTATAAACGAAAGCTTTGAAGACTCACTATATATTACAAAAAAATATGAATGCGACTTTATCTTTTTTAAGTTTGAACTCGATATTGTAAGTAAGGGACATCACAAAGTCTAAAAAGCATCGCCCGGGTATCTTTCCGTTATATTAGTCGTTAATAAAGCACTGGATAATAAACATTCACAATATTCTACAAGATATAATATATTAAAATTATTTGAAGAATCCGAGAATAGGGCGATGAATTATTACGCCGAAGATTGTAATAAATTCAGCTCACCTAGTCTCAGTATTATTAAAACCTTCTCATATCGTTATATCTATGGAAATGCTCCTCAAAATATTTATTCTGTTGGAATAGTAGTATTTGCAGTGCAGTAGGTTAACTTTACCTATAGTAAAGTTGACTATACTTACTGCAAGTTTAGTGAATTGTTTTGTGTGAGCCTACTGTATTAGACGCGAAGAAAGTACAGTATGCGCCCACTTCATACTAGGGCACGGGCCAAACATTTTGCTATACAAATTATTGTGCAGATAAACTAGCGGTCTGTTAAACCTAGAACAATACATATACTACTTGACTATTTAATACTACTGTTACTTCGACTAATCGAATCAACAACGTTGCAACGTCTAAAGCCCTACCAATACTGATCAGTGCTTATTAGGTTAAGCACAGATAAGCCAAGAAGAAGAAGAAGCTACTTTCCGGTCACGCTTTATGAAAGACTAAGGTAAAAGAAAAAAAATTGCGAAGGGTATCTACTACTACGTCGGTTTTCACGGCAGTAAGTAAAGAAGACTTCTAAGCTACACCGGTTTTGACGGAAGTTTAGAGGTAGCAACGGTATCACTATTAAAAACACTAGGATATCTTTACCAAAGATCTCTCTTAGAAATGGTTAAGATTTACCGTTTAAAGTCTTAAATCGGCAAGTTGGTAGACGTCTACATTAGTACTGTTACGGGTGCTATTACTGTAAAAACGACTAAGTCTTACGGCTAAAACAATAAACAACTTTTGACCTTTACCTATAATAATGACTTTCGACCTTACACCTTATATGAAACCTTTTCCTTTACCTCACCCCTTTTCACTTCTACAACGCCAACGTAATCGTTAACATCACTACTTTAAGCGAAAACACCAAGTTATTCTAAAAAAGCTACATTGCGTGACCTAATGCCAAGTTGCCAAGTTCATATACAACTTTATACTAAAACACCAAATAACTCATATTCAAGATCATCAAGTCCCTTATCTTACGCGCCTTACACATCTTACACAATCTTAAACGCTAAAAGAGTTACCGTGAGTGTTTAATTTCAAGCCATTACCGACCTAGTCTAGAAACAAATTATCAAAAACATTAGAATAGTCTTAGTTTATAACTACGACAATTAACTTTGGATTAAGAATATCAATAAGACCTTAACTAAAGTTTATGCGACTAATTGAATTAGCCAGTATATTTTCAACGCGGATCTCGGCTATAAATATAGTTGCGGCGTCCACGCTTTTAACGATTTTTGGAAGATTTTTAACCATTAAACTCATAACATATAGAAGACGATTCAGCGTACGGTTAAAGCTAAACTGAAAATTGAAGTTTCACGCCGTATCATTTACATACCTGAAAAGACCCAGCTACGACTGTCAAAAAACTTTTATAAATTGGATTAACGGGAAAACCCCCTTTAAAATCCTTATTCTTAAGACCCCCGTGGGCAAAGTAAAGGTGTTAAAAACCTTTGATGCCCTTATACGCAATCTAGGGGACTTTCCCTTTACCCTTAACTAAGTGAAGTCTCTTTACGCACTGGCTATGAGAAAACTATTGACTTGCTTGGCAACCCGGCACCTTCACGTGATAACGTGAAGTACTCTTTTAGCGGCAGCAAAGTATATAAAGGAACAGCCGCTAATACGGCCAGAGGAATTAATGTTAACACCCTACATTAGTTAATTAAGCAAGCTCGTTAAGTACTTTCAAACTTTTAAGCCTCTCTTACCCTTTTTCACTTTTATCAAAATCGCCAAGTCCCTTAAAAAACCTTTCCACAGCAAATTTTCCTATAAACATGAGCCTATCACAGTTCTTACTATAGGACTTTACCCCTCGAGTTAAGCGACTGGAAATTACCCGTTACATTTTATTTCGAAGGTTTTAAGGCTTAAACTGCGATGAAACACCACTAATAAAAACTGGGATAATTATTTCGACCTGCCTACAAGAGCTATCAAAATGGTTAATATTAACTATAAATTTTTTACAGATTTCGCCAAGATTCGAAACAACGTAAAAACGTATAATAGAAAGCCTTACAACCTTTTCGACACGAACATAATGCCCTTTTGACATATTTGCAACTAAATAAAGGTTCTACTATCTAGTTTTTGCTTACTATTTCCCGGATTCCTTACAGGACACACCCAAAATTATTACCTGACTTTTTTAACCCGATCAACCACTTTTCGCGAAGTCTACGATGGCATAAAAACCCACTTTAAATACGACATCCACTTTACTTAATATGATAGAAATTAGGCCACTAAAAGGTAAACTACAATAGTATCGAAAAAAAAGAAAAAACACTAATAAATATATTGAACCAGATTTTTAATAAGCTAATTTTATGCTAGAAATTAATTGAAAAAGTTTATACTAGCGAGACCACACTTTGCAAGTAGGTACGGGAACAATTACAGGCTTTAAGGAGTTTAAATACGCTCTATAACACCTGAATATCATCTGCGAGGGCTTTTTCAACTTGTTACGCTTTTTTAAAAAAAAAACTGTAATAACCTGTATATCAAACTCACTTAATATATACCCCTTAGTCGGCAACTTTCTTGATGTAAATAAAGAAAACTTTATGGTAGTTTATTACGTTCATTAAAAATACGGTTACGGGTGCCCATAACAGCTAAGATCTGGCCTATCAACCATAGACTGAAGGAAACAACCATGTTTACGCTAACAGGGTTTAGATTAAACATACATGTTTACCATAAGAACTATTATCGTAATAGTGGCAGAAATTATCAAATTTGTTGCAAGTCTGGCTATTAGTTTACTCGTTACCACCCGCCAAGCGAAATAATGAAAAAGTAATATACTACATCTAGTAATCTACCGCTTTTAAATAGAACTAATTAGATAAAATCGCAGATTTTGAAGGTGAAGAGCCAATTAACGGCAACGATAACCCCAAAAATATTAGGTGACATAAAGATACTACTTCCAACGCGATTTAATAACTAGTTGACAATCCCTTTTTATACCATCTAAGTAGTAAAAACCCTTGCTTTTACCTTAATCAAGCACTTAATCACTGATACACCTATCACCTTCACTATCGTTACATAAAATACACGTTTTAAAGTATTATGCCAAATATAAAAGTAATAAGGTACTTAACAGGGGGTTATTTTTCGTACTTAGTACTACGAAGAGAAAGCATTACGACTACTTAAATTAATTCTCACAATGTTAAAAAAGCCAAAGTTAATTTAGAATTACGCGAACAACTATCGACAAAAAAGATAATGATAATTCAATTCATTATTAGGTTAATTACGTTTTAAATTATTCACTCCCCACTCCTTTCATTCTTTACTTAAATAACATAAAAACCTTCGGCGTTAACATTAACATTAACGCTAACAAACTGGGTAAAAACGTCCAAAGGTTTCCTATAGCTTTTAAATATGGTCATTTATGATTTTATGTTTGAGGCCCTAAAGGAAGAGTATAAAACTTAACGGATCCTAAAATACGCTAATTACACCGGCTCTTTGACTACCTGAATGTTAACAGGCTACACAATACTCTAAGGTTTGCAATGCATAAATATAAGAAATACCTTGTATTAAAAGCTATCAAAAAGCTTTACCACTACCGCCAAACACATGCGTAAACCTCCCAAAATTAAAATTTATACAAAAAACCGCTAAAGACTTTAACTGCAATGTATTAATTAGTATGTTTTCAATATTAAGCCTATTTTAAACGTTATGAGATCCGCAACCTCTTTTAGCGAAGCCAGGTTTTTAAAATTCTTTTCGGCGAGGGATAAATTAAAAACATTCAAGATACTACGAATTGACATGTATTTGGGTTCACCCAATGTTGTTGTTTACAATACCAACACTAACTTTACAGCGGAGGAGTTATATAAAAATTCTAAGATAATAGGTATCCAATGTAAAAAGGTAATTATAAAGGTTTACTAAAAGATTAAAAAAGTTAAAAGGGCACACGTTTGCTTTCGTCGAACTTAAAATATTCTTAAGTTGTAAATTCAAATATTCAAGGATCTAGAGGTGACTTTAAATAGCATTAAAGGGTCTAAATGATATTATAGGTTTTAACTTCTTAATAATAACGTTACTAGCTTTTGAAGCGTATCTACTCCTGACGAAGAAATCCCCGCTATTAATCAGTACCTAAAATCGACATATAGTCTATGGCAGAGTACTAAAAAAAATTGAGAAAGCAATCGGCACGCTATTAAATCAACGACGCCCTTAATACAAGAAACGGCCTTACAATAACTGACGTACTTACTTTACCGTTATAAAGTAAAATCCTTATATAACGAGATCCGGGAAAATTAAAGGTCCATATAAAATCTTAAGTATCGTTAAATTTAAAGTAATTGTTAAAACTGCTAACGATCTTGTAACTTTCTGTATTACCAAAGTCAAGCCTTATATTAAGGCTACTAACGATCAAGATCTTTGAACTAAAAAACCGAATTAATACGAACCTCACCTACCTGTTATCGACGAACCAATAAAATGCCACCAGAGCAAACAACCTCAGAGAAAGAGGAACGTTAAAAAAGAGAAATAAGCACCGGGTCGCATCTATAATATTACTTAGGTAAGCAGAAAACAGAAGTATAACGAAAACTTAACACTAAAACTTCGAACACAAAGTATTATAAAAACTTCCGCCAAAGCTTTTAAAAAAACCGATAAGGTCAAAATTGACGGCTTATTAACTTGAGAAATTATACGATTCGTGCTAAAAGCTAAGTTTAGCCTTGAAAATCCAAACTTTATGATTTTAAAGTCGAAGATTATCCACAAGGTCAAAGGCAAAACTACGGAGCAGCCATACCAAAAATTACGCCTAATAGCTTAAGGATACGACAATGGAAGCAAAAACTAAATCCTTACGTATTCGATAACTATTTAAAGGATGAGCTAACACTTATTGGTTATTTCAAGAGCAAGTTTATTAACTAAAACCTAAGGCAAATTTAGCTTTAGTAATTTACATATAACGTGATTATATACACGATCCGTAATAAATCTACAATAGATCATACTATTAGAATTACTACAAGAATTGCAGTCTATTTACTTTTCAGAAACAGTAATACGATATATTAAACCTTCAAACAGATTAGCTCAAACTAGTATCTACTAGTTCCTTACCTATTAGTCGTATATTGAATTACGGCTATATCGAAATTCTTTAACATATGACTCGTTTTTAATAGTAATGTAAAAAAGATACTTCGGCTAGGTAGGTATACAAATTGACGATGCCCTATTTTTTTTTTTTTTAAAAAAAAAGACTGGCTTCATAATATCGGCATAACGAACTATTAAGAACTTTAAATAATGAAACTATAAGTCAGTTATAAAATGAATGAAGGACAGCTAACTTAACTTTAATAAATTTTTAATTCGTATGTTTAATAGTAATACCGGCCCTACCTTTCGCGGAAAGGGCGAAAATATTAATTTGAATATAATGGATAAGACTGACGTAGTCAAGGCCTAATGATACCTAAAATAACGTACTTGTAACAGCTATATTCCCATCGTATGCTAACCAGAAGCCTCTTACAACTTCTTAATCGTAACACAAACACAAGATTTCATAAGTAATGACATCAACAGGCTAAAAAAAAGCTTAAATGATAAATACGAAACTTAGATCGAGATATTGAAATGGTGTCGATGAAATTATCGAAAACGAAATTAATGATCTTTACAAATGTGTCCTTTATAAACAACACCAACTTATCTTTACAAATTGGCTTCCTTACAACCTTCGTTCATAAAAATAGACGGGAAAACCAATTGAGTATTATTGGCAACCTAATTTTCTAAACTTCTTTTAAATACGAAAAGATTATATAAAACGCACTAGATTGAAAGATTTATGACATAATAACGAAATTGAATATAGGCATAATATTGTGAGAAACTCTTAATATTATTACCAGGCAACGAAAAATTTCTCCCATTCAGGTGATAATATGTATCTACTTAAAAAGACTATTCGAATATCTTTCGAAACTTCGAACCACCCACGCAAAACGCCTAATAATCGACTTAATAACACTCCGCGAAGCCTACATAAGGAGGAAAAGTAAGAAATTCCGGTGGATTAATAACAAAGATAATCTTACTAATATTATAATGAAGGAATCACCCAACAATACCTTTAAGAGGTTTATAAACAGCAATAGACTAACTATTCATATCGAGAGCTACATTAATAAGCTGTCTAGTAAGGTTAAATCATGTAACGGAGGCAGCCAACGATGTAATAACAAATTCAAAAACTTCTAAAAGATTAACACAAAATACTTATTTAATTGGCACGGATAAAACGAAGGCATAGATAAACTTGTTACGGAATTTTTTTTTATAAAAGTCGATAAAGTCGAACCTTGGAGCCGTAGAACAGTTCATGAAAATTAGGGTTTATTTGAGTAAAAATAAGTGCAATTTGATGAGGAAGTTAATTAAAATTAACAAGGGTCTGTCTAGTTAATAAGATCGCAGTTTAACACTTATTGGAAAAGAATGGTCAACTACACTAGCATACTCGCACAAACTAAAAAGCTAACAGTATTAGAATAGTAGTATTTGCAATACAGTAGATTAACTTTACTAACAGTATAGTTAACTATACTAACTGCAAGTTTAATGTATTTCTTTATGCAGGCTTACTATATTGGTTGCAAGTAAATTATGGTTTGTACCTAATTCAAACTAGGGTATAAGCTAATCATTTAGCCATATAAATTACTGTATAGACCAGCTAGCGATCTGCCTAACCTAAAACAATACATCCACCACTTGACCACACAATACTATTGTTATTTCGATCAATCGCATCGAAAACGTTACAACTTTTCAATCCCTACCAACATATTTATTATAAAAAATGCAGAGGGGCCCTATTTTAGATTTCCATTATATTTTCAATAGACGAACCATTATATCGTTGGACCTAGCCAACATACTTTATATACCAGTAGTATTAAGATAAAGATTATTACTAAAGATTTCGGTTTACAAAAGAATGATATATTTAGATCCGTTGAAAATATTTCAAACTATATTTAATATATATTAATTAACCGAAAATATGTTGAACATATTTTTTCCGTAAAACCAAGGCTTATTTACGATTTGAAATGAAGTTCTTATATGTTTCGAGCAAAAATGCCTTTCAATAAAATGGAGATTTACATCGACTCATTATTTTATAAAGTTTACGCCAAGTTAGGACCCCAATTAAGTTTTGTTTTCTATTAACCGGAATAGGCCCGTAATACTTTCGCAAAAAAGTTTTTACATTCAATAAACGCAATGGTACTTTATCGAATCGTATCTTTTTTCCTAATATAATAATACAACCATTCGAATTTGAATATCAATTATTTTAGGGCTTTAACGTAAATTATAACGGGTTCTTCGAACGCATATAAGGCGATAACATATGATCGAGTAAAAAGATTTACCTAAGGATATACGATGGTCATATCCATAATCTCCACCAAAAAAAAATGAAAAAACCCTGATAAAAATTCGGTTATCAAATCTTATTAATTTGGGTTTTGGTACTTTAATGCCCGCGATTGATGCTGTATAAAACCTATAAATTTAAAGGTTAACTAACAACACCTTATAGACTAAACAGCTATCTAAACTCGGCTATACAATTATAGAAACAATTTAAATATTAATGAAGCTAAGATTAAGAACGTATTTTAACGGTATATCAAGCCTTTAATTTCACCATTAAGAAATATACCGGTTATAAAGGCTTAAATTTATATAAAATGTCCTACTTATACATTGCTGAGAGTTGGTTTTACACGGTCATTTATAAAGTGAAAACACTCACTAATGATATTAAGAATCTCGAGCGCTTAATTTAAAGTCGTTATAACGAAATTATCGAGAACTAATCCCAATATATGTCTATTATGCTTATCTGTTAACATGTAACCACAAGAAATCCTTTCCAAAACTCGGCTGAATTTATATCACAGTAAAAAAATCCCCTGTTTTTACTCATATACCAATTTAAAGCCTAGTCGCAAAAGATGATTCGTACTGTATCTCCTACATCAATTCAGGTAGGTTCCAATTTTGAACGGGGGAAAAGAAATTATCAATTGGATGTTATTATATTCTGCTCTAATTATGATTATTTTTGTTATACTAAGGTAGTTATATATTAATAACATCGATACTCCAATGAACTTAATGTATAAATAGGGCTTAATACACGATAATTATTCCACCTTCATATAATCATTGGATTATGAGGTTTATATTTATCTTAATATTGTATAAGTCTCAATCGTTATATATATAAAGTATAGGTATATTTCATATCGTCAACGTTGGTATCAATCGACGCATATTGAAGAAAAATAACCATAAAATTATTATATAAAGTTCTTGATTTGCAAGATCCCGAAACGTAATTTCTCTCTGGAACCACGTAATTCAAATTCTGGAAGAGGCGTACATCACTCAAATCAATATTTCACTACAAATAACTGGTATTTTGAAATTGACATTGATATCGCTTTTTTATCGCCTTCGCCTACATGTTATAGTTCCATAAGTGAACAAATTGAATGGATTGGAAGAAACGATGGTAATAGTCAAGTTTATATCCAAGTTTTATTTTTTTTATTTAAGAATATATATTAAAAAACGTAATCCTAGCCTTAATAGCAATTTGGTTTCTTTTCTACCTTTGCTACTTCGATCTAAATCTTTTCAAAAGACGTGTTAATTACGCTTGAAATACCTTGAGCCCTATTAATATACCAAAATTCATAAAATATAATAAAAGTTCCACCGAACAGATTAACTAGTATTGATATCGTCTCCTTAGAAAGAACTATATTTCTAACAACAATGTTAGCATAACGAACAACAAACCCTGTAAATATTCTTTCTAATAACTTAATAATAAACGAGTTTTATTATACATGCTTATGGAAAATAAACCGGATGAAATAACTTTTGACGTTGTATTTAAGACCGCTTAAGCCCTTAAAAAGTTACATAAATCGTCCTCCTCTTTCTTTTGAAAAATAGTACGTTGGGAAGGATTATATTTCGGGCGATCGCAAATGAGGCCTTCCAATCTTCGCGTAGGCAGCAAAATTCTTTATGATGTTGAAAAACCTAGCCTTATATCATGTAATATTATAATGGCTCACAAAGTTCCTGGTATTAATAAGGTAAAAGATCCTGAAATAATGTAAAGAAAAAGGGTTAACTCGGTTTTAAAAGCCGGTACGTTAACCAGAGAAATCGATATCGTATCATAAAATAATCCAAAGCGATATAGGAAAACATACGAAAGTTTTTGCGGATTCTTTCGACTTACATTAGAACATTTCTCCCAACTAAAGCTGCGAGCCTCTGTCTGCGATATTATTAATAATATATACCGCGATACGCAACGCTAGAATGTATTATTTGGTAAATATGTGTTCATCAAAACAAGAAATGAAAACGTTAATGGTTTATTCCTAAACCCGGTACAAAAACTTTGTAACCTTTTAGGTCGCGCCTTTATGCGTTGAAGGCCCTATAAATGATTTCAATGCTCAAGTGTTAAAGTCGGTATATAGCTATATCCTTCTCTACTAAGTGTGGTCTAGTTACCTAATTTGCTAAAGCTCTTAATCTTTCTACAAAAGTTGGGCGTGCTTTACAGGCACATCAAGAGCTCGCTACATCGATTTAGCCCCTTTAACGTTGTCCATAGTAGGAGCTATTCACTAAGTTTTTCGGCGATATTATAAAATTGTATATAATTTTAAAGATAGCACTGACAAATGACGGGACTATCGATGGACTTATTAGGAAGGAAGTAAAGAATTTTCGTTGTAAAAAGAAAAAGTTGGCGAATATTAAGTATAGAAAGAGGGTTTTATTTATAGAGGAAATGGTATTAAATCTATTACCTACGATAGAAACGCTGGCGCCTTTTACAATACGCTAAAGTATTTCGTAATTAACGAAAAAAACGTTGGCGCCTTTTATAATGCGTTAGAGTATTCCATAATTAACGGAAGAAATGCTGGCGCCTTTCATATTATACCGACGCATTCTACGATTAATGGCCAGAGCACCAATGCTAATAATGAGTAAGCCAGGGGTAATATTATAAGCTAATGCCTGCCTTAATAATTTTTAGGGATTCAAATCTCATAATTGCTACGTTTTTACAATAGTTTTGCGATGATTTAAATTATGCCTATACCTTGTAGCTAATTACATTACTAGGTCACATCATTTTATACTAGTTTTATAATAACTTTATAGCAAAAGTTTCTTCTCCATCTTTATCAAGGATTATAAATTGTATCAGACTACCTGAAACGGTAGCTTTAGTTCAGTCCTTTTGGACTTCACGGTAATCATTTTTTCAACTTTTATAAACTATAGTAAGTTATTAAAATGTTGAAAAAATTCAATACTAAATACTTAGATGGTTTTTTTCTATAGAGTCGGTAACAATATCTATTGAATGGCTATTAGTAGTTATTTTGAGGTTTGTTTACGTATTTAATTGATGATTTCGAAGAAGAAGAAAATATTAATATAGAAAGGAAGTCATAAGCTTAGTTATTTGCTGTTTGGTGTTTTAAATTGGTGGTTTTCAATAGCAATATGGTTGTTTACCAACTTCTTCTAACTTGAAAACTTGAAAAACCTTTAAACTTTGGACAGTCAATCAAAACGTTTAGTTTTTTGAAATAGGCTTGATGAAGATATCTTGATGGAAAAACAATACCGTCGCCACTAATAAACTGCTGCGAACAACTATATAATCTATACAATCACTTTACTTATTATTGCGAACAATTACACAGCTTATAAAGGCACTTCGCAGCAATATTTCCTTTACCTTGCATAAATAAAGCGTAATAACCAAAAAGTAGCTTTAGCTTCTACCTAGATTATCTGTGCTTAACCTAATAAGCATTGATCAGTGTTGGTAGGCTTTTCTCGTTACAAAGTAGTCGATTCGAATCGTGGTCGAAGTAACTGGTATATTGCATGGAAAGTGGTCATGAGTTACTTTTAAGTTTGGCAGACTGCTAGCCGGTCTGCACACTAAGTTGTATGGGCAACAGCTTGGCCCGTGCTCCACATTGAATTGGGCACTGCACGGCAATTGACTTGAAGTCAATACAGTCAACTTGCAGTCGATACCGTCAACTTGACCGTTCTGCAATTGACTGATCTTCCAATGATTCCATATTTTAAATGAAAATATCAATTTGTAAAAAAAAAAAAAAACTGTTACGGTTCTCACCTGATGCTTTAAATTTTCTATTAAAGATGGTGTTGTAGTCTCCTCAACTCTACACTTTGTCACTATTTATAGATTCAACAACGTTTGTCTTCACCCCTTGGTTTTGCCCCATGACATGACCGGGCGAGCGAAGGCGCGCTACCGTATACACTTTCGCTTATTAGAATGCGATAATAAAAACAACGTGGAGCGTGTATTTATTCATATTGTTGGAAATAGTAGTCAATTGCAGTACAGTTAAGTCAACTATACTTACAGTAAGTTGATTGTACTGACTGCAAATTGACTACAGTTTATGGGATTGACTGCAAGTCTAGTGCAGTAGGTACCCACTTCAAAGTGGGGCACGGGCCAAAGCATTTGGCCATACAAATTAGCGTGCAGACCGGCTGGCGGTCTGCCAAACTTAAAAGTAACACATCACCACTCTCAATACAACACCAGTTACTTCGACCACAGAGATTCGAATCGACTACGTTGCAACGATAAAGGCCTACCAACACATATATATATATATTACCATCTACGTTTGTAACAATTTTTTTTGACGGGGTATGTTAATGCTCTGCGAAGTTACCGTTGGGAGGATCGGCAACCTGGCCTGGTACCAAGGTATCGGATAGTAATAATTCTCTCATCTTGTAGACAAGTTCATTGTTCTGCACGCCCTTTCCCCGGTCCTCAAGGAGTAGGTAAACCTTGCTGCTGTCAGCTTTCTACTGTAGTCAACTTGTCTCGGACTAGGCGGCATTCGAAGCCAACAAGTGGGCACTTGCGCCGTCTGAGTTCATCGCGCATATACACTATCTATATTTTTTTATATTTTTTCTTTCAAGTGTCATGCTATCCCAAAGTTTACGAAGCGGGCCAACTTGATATCAAAATTGAGCGGCTACGGGCGTGGTGCACATGGTGCACAGGCTAGAGGGGTAACCAATATGCCCTGGCCACTCTGTCCAGCCTCCAGACCTGGACCTTCCTTCCAGTTCGGTAGGTTGTGTAAGAAAGCAATGTGAGCGAGCAAAATGGTAGGCATTTGAGTGCTACTGTAGAAATGTTGAGCAGAGAAAGACTCAACTTGGCCCACGACGACTTGGGCCTGTAGACATAGCCAGAATAACCCAGTCCCTCGTACCTGTCCTCAGGTGCTTCCTTCAACACGAACAATTCAGCCACATTGCGCACCACATTGTGCATCGCCGTGGCTTCATAAAAATACTTGCCCATAATACCCAGGGAGCCACCCAAGTAGAGGCATATACGGTTTTCTATTGTCATTCCAATCACGATGTCTCGCAAAAAGTGGCGAACGTATCAACTAGCTCGCATATTTTCCGCGGCGACTATAAATCTCCTTTGCAAAGTTAGCTTGCAACACCCGAGAAGTCGGCGAGGTCGCAGTATGAATCAACATAAAGCATGTCATTTGCCAACGGCAACAAGTGATTACTGTATAAAAGAGTTCATATTACTGCTACATGAGAGTTCATACTGCTGTTTTGATTCAATTCAATTATTCTTGTCTGTCCAAAGGTCTAGTCAGACTTGCTACGTGCAACAGGTACCTCACGTATCACATTGGCTAAGTCGCCTTCCTCGAGTGTCATACATAGACTAGGACATGATCATGAACATGATCACGATTCTAAAGATCGCTTACTTGTAGCCTTTCTATTGCTAGGCAAAGCTGAACGAATGGCTGTTGGGAAAGGTCCCAAGGCGAAACCAAAGAAAGGGCCTCTATCAGATGATAACGATGATTGAGTGCCCAGCCAAACGAATGAATTGATGTTGAAAAAGCTCAGTTAGGTACACCCTCGCGCCTCGCCCCTCGCACCTGCCCAAAAACCTCGTATGGTCCCTGAAACTGTGCTGGCCCCACCGTGGGCGAAACAAGCTCCTTCTCGCTCCTTCCTCTCGCATTCTTCGTACTGAGTTGTTTGAAACCAGGTCGGCCAACGGCCAATCCTTCCACTGAAAAGGGCACTGTTGCCTTGAAAACATATCCTTCACATCCAGTAGTCCACATCTTCAATTTGTCCGCAACTGTGTTCAATTGAAGCATCATATGTGCCGCCTGGCGGGCACCGGAATAAGATGAGCCCGGGAGGATGGTTGCCAAACATCTTACATTTAATCCCCACGGTGATACGTTTACGGGCGACGATTTGAAACTCAATTCCTTGTTCGTCTCCGCCTACACCCCAAGAAACCGTGGTCGCTTCTGATTTGGACTCGCCTTGATTAACACAAAGATATGTCTTGTGCCACCTGGGGGAGTGATGGGTCTTATCTTCCTCGCAGGGCTTGGGTTTCTCTAGCATGTAATCAGTCTCTGGGACACAAGGTGGTCCGGGCGGTGGTGGTGGTTGCTGTGGTGGTTGCTTTGCTGGAGGCGAAGGCGAGAAATCAAGAGAAGAGGTGTGCCCAAAGCACAAGATCATGGAGAGGAGAGGAAATAGGTAGAACATCGTGCTTGGAGATTTTTACTACGGATGACAGTGGGGTCGAAGGACTGAGTCCTTTTCGGGAGAAGGATGAGGACGAAGAATTGAAAGGCAAAGGGATATGTAGATATATTTATACTTGATATGCCTTCACCTCCAATTTCTTTCGTGAAAGTAAGTTTGAATTTGAGTTTGCTTTGCAAACTGTATTGTACGGTAATCACCCCACGTACATAGTACACGACACTATATTATAGTACGCTGTAGGTACGCTTTCAGGATGCTTCCGTGACACCCCGGAGGGCGGGGATTGAAACCCCGTATCTGCTGCCACCCTGTCAGGCACCATACTGTACCCATTTGTAAAATACAGGCAAGCATGTATTGAGCGATCCTGTGTAGAACGATAACCTTCAGTTAACGATATTTCATTGGTGAGCATGGCCGATTTGCGGTGTACAATAACAATACCTCGACCATTACTAACGATGATTGTTGAGATCGTATTTATTCACCACTACAATTGTTATTAACAGGTTTCAGGTCCCTCAAAATTTCCATTTTCTGCACATTTCCCTCTCATTTTAGACAGCCGCATGTGCGGTTGTCTGAAAATGGGGGCAAGCCCCTGTGTTGTCAGTGCCTGTAGTCGGTGGTGGTGGTGGTGGAAATACGTTACACGGCCGTAAGGCCGGCGGAACTATTTGTTAAGGTACGTTACGCCTAATTTTTAGTGAATGGGTAATATGATATAATAAAAGTAGTCCATTTATGGTTGACTTAGGGTATTGAAACGTTAGTTATATAGTGCATGTAAGGAAAGTAGTTACACAGCACCAACATGGGGTTATGGAAGAAGTGTGTTGTATTGCGAAGGAGTGAAGTAGACTACAGAGATGATGGATATGCACGGATACTTATAGGCCTGTGCCAGTGAATAAAGCGGTTAGATCCGTGACAGTA